>BOPN01001346.1:223082-255582 GCA_017312705.2 Penaeus japonicus
TTTCTCCTTTGACTCTCTCCACAGTTGTATATCTTGCAACATATATTCTGACCTTTTAGTAGGAGTATTTTCAATAGCAATTTCTGTTCCGTTGTATTTTCTTGATGATGAAGTAAATGATATTTAGTTTTTGCAAATTAACAGACTAATATATTGTGTATGAATTCTTGGAAAAGATTCAACATCAGAGAGTTTTACCCTTGGCATATTTCCAGTTATTTTTGCCTTATTTGTCAATAAAGCTTATTACATGTACATTACAGTTCATTATATTTACTTGAATCCCACTTATGACAACCAGAACATTTTTACCAGACTCATGAGGAGGACCTTGGAACATGAGTGATGAACTTGTCCTATGTCCTATCTCCCATTTTTGTCTTATAATGGACTCGTGTATTTTGATTTCTCCTATTCTGCTAGTAGGTACGTTCCATTTTGTCACAAACCCTCCAAGTATTGTGACTGGTTAATGAAATCAGTGCTTCAATTAGTGTGGGATGAAAAAGTACTATTATTCTCTTTGTCACAAGAGGCAGTTATTTTTAATGGTTAGGGAACAGTGATAAAGACAGAGGTTAAGGAGTAGTGTGAATAGAATTTAACCCATTAACGACGGGGCTGTTTTGGCTCCAAATGGTGCTATATGCCCGATCAGCCAGTGCGCCAGCCAGGAGGATAGCCATGACGAAATATCTCTTCCCCGGTGGCTGATACTGCCACCACTTGACATGATATCTTGTCACCCGTCGTTAACCCTTTCCCGACAGGGCTACGCGAAGACCCCTATGCCGGGCGATTGCAATATTGCATTGTAATCGTCACACTGGCATGACGCCCCGGCATCGGGAGTTTGGCTGTGTCACACGAGTGTGATGCACCGTCGTCATTGGGTTAAGGGGTTAAGAACTATGAACATTTCCTTACACTGTCTCCAGATTCAATTTGACTCTTATGATTCGACACCCCAAAGAATGAATCTCCTAACAAGCATTTTTGTCATTATAGGTCAAGCGGGAGAAAGTGGAACGTGATCCAACAGCTCCTAAGAGACCAAGCAGTGCATTCCTACAGTTTTGCCAAGACCAGAGGGAGACAACCTCAGCACAGCACCTGCAGCAGACTGGAAGGCCTGTGGATAAAAAGCAGCTGACAAAACTACTTGCAGCCCGATGGAGTTCCCTTGGAGAAGATGACAAGAAGGTATATCATGGAGTCCTGTTTTTGTTTGTTTGTTTGTTTAGTATTGTTAACATATCGCATTATGATATGTTGCCAAACGATTCTAATAATCAGTTAATTACACAACACATACAACTATCTACTTGTCACAGGTGGTCTCTCTAATCAAAACAATAATAGTTTATATCTTTTTCATGTCTTCATATAAAGTATACATTTCAATTGTAATATATAGACAATGTAGTCTGTTACTTTTGTTATGAAAAATATGAATTAATAGTTCCCTAATGTGGTTTCTGTTTTCTGTTCATGCAACAAGGAGTGATCAGAGGTAAGATGATAACAGGCACAAATGGAGCAGAAGAAATGGATTCTGCAGAATATCATATTTTGACTTCAGTACTGATATTCTATTTCAAGTCTGTAACATTATGTATACTCATACACATTTTTCTTTCAGGTTTACATAGAAAAGTTTGA
Source organism: Penaeus japonicus (assembly GCA_017312705.2). Classification (NCBI taxonomy): domain Eukaryota; kingdom Metazoa; phylum Arthropoda; class Malacostraca; order Decapoda; family Penaeidae; genus Penaeus; species Penaeus japonicus. Next base: position 224,745 of record BOPN01001346.1, read on the forward strand.
GAGGGACAAAGAACGTTATTCGGAAGAGAGGCGTCTGTATGAGAGTAGAAAAATGGAATAACAGTCTTGGTACCTTCTTTTTTTTTTTCTTCTTCTTCCTCCAATTTTTTCTTTCTTTGTATTAGATATTTAGGATAAGAATATTTGATAAGTATGGTTTCTTTGGTGAATATTTATTTCCTATATACATTCATCTACAAACACAGCTTCGTCTACACATTTTACAGTAAATGGAAGTTGAGCTGAATGAAACCTTTAATAAAATGAATCAAGATGAAAACTTGTTTGAATTTTCCCCCATAAATATATATATATATAATGTATACATTCTTATTGTCCAACATGAAAATGGTAAATTAAATGCTGAACACGCAAAGCTAGAGGCATAGTACAAATAAGGAGAAAAACAGAAACATTGTGAAAGATGTAATGGAAAGAACTTGTTTTTTAAGTACCAGTGTCCTTTTATCCCCCCTGCTTTTTGTAAAAAATATATTGCACTTTTTATCCAGCATATAATGGATATTATAAAAATGAATAAATATGTCTTTATTTTTTTTTTTTTTTTAGATTACTCCAACCTTTGCACACAATCATCATCATCTCTTATATGGGCAATAAAAAAAAATGAAAGAAAACAAACAATAAATCTATCTTGTGGTATGAATTCAACAAGTATGGCATGTCTTTCTTTTGACATTGCCCCCTATAGTTTTTTTTAACAAATAACATTGATGCCCAAAGAGATCGATAATCAAAACAATTTATTATTGTCATTGACAGTAAATGTCTGAGTAAAATCTAAGTAATTCCAAAATACAAATGGGGTACTACAACATGCAATATTCGTTATTTTCCTAAACATTTAAAAATCAAGCTAAAAAGTTGGAAACTCCAAATACAGAAATGAAAAGTGAAGAACCATGGACTAGGTCATCATTTTAGCACAACCCACACGATGGACACTTTCTGAACACTTTTTATCTCTCTCTACATAAAATGGCATAAATAGTGAGCAAATTTCATTCAGTACTTCGACAGTAACAGACAGCTTATGAGTACGATGCTGAGAGAGCTGTGTAAAGATAAAAATATATATATAACATGACTAAAGGAACAGTTTAAAAGCACACAATAGATTTATAGTATAAAATTTACTTAGGAATGATTGATGACCTTGAAGTGAGCAAAGAAGGTCATGGATGATTATGAAAAAAATAAAAATCTTAAAAACAAAAAAGAACAAACCTTACCGTTTCTTCCTTTTAAAAAATAAAAAGGATAAAAAATGAATAAAAAAAATTTACAACAGTGCAGAGTATTCACTGATGATAACAAATTGCCTTTGGCTTGAATAATGACAGTACAGGGAAGCACATTTTTTTTTTATCTTTTTCTTTTTTTTTCCTTCTTGTCAAAACAGAAAACTGCACAAGCCTTAAATGCAGCTAACTGTTGAAGTCTCTTTCATAACAGACATCTGCAGAAAAAACAAAAGAATGCTTTATGTGGCAGGAATATTATCCTCTGAAGAAGACTTGGCCCCATTATGGAGGGGAATTGAGAGAAGAATCTATCTACATCCTGTCCTTTTCACTTTATACACGGAAAAAACTGCGATCTGCAAGTCTGACAGGACATGATAATACTGGGGGTTGCGGAGGAGCTCAGGAGAGGGGGTGTCATACTGGGGTCTGGTTTCTTGGCGACATGGGTGCGTGGCGTCCCTGGTAGAACTGAAGCAATCTCTCGACCGTGATGGCCACGCGCACTGTCCCTCTCTCTTCTAGAATGTCATGTGCACTGCAGGTGTACTCCTGTGGATGGAAGAGATTGACAATATTAAATGTATAAATAGAATTACAAATTTAAAAGAAAGGGGCACTCTATTTGATTTATTCCTCTTACTCTACCCATTGAAAATGAATCCTACGGCATTAACAGGAATTCACAAACAAGCATAATCTTTTTTTATAAGACAAGAATTTTGTTCAGCATAATAATACTTACTTAATCTGTTAGGAATTTAATATTAAATGGTATTAGAATTACACATATTATTCACTTTTTTTTTATTATTCATACATCACAAAGTCCATTACACTTGTTAAATATTGGTGATTACAATCTTTCTTCGATAATGACTCAAATTCCTGTCCCATGAATTTCACTCTGAATTAGATCCATTACAAGCCGATCTTACTGATATTCTCCAAGACTTTAGGCACATCAGTCACTTTTATCAAAACTCTCCAGCTCAAAATCATGTGCAGAATATATATATGTATATATAAGTTCTACAGAATTATGTGCACCTGGAACATGGGAGATGAATACTTGGAATTCATATCAGCAATATGACAAAAAGTGTTACATTAAGGAAAGAAAGAGAAAAAAAAATATATGTATATCTGGTAGCAGATGCAAAGAGCATAGTTTCCGTCCCGTTGAAATTACAGCGGATACATAATTTGACTTGATTAGCCTTTAAAAATATTTAAACCCAAACTTACACCTGCTACCAAAAAATGTGAGCTACCTAGTATATAAAAAAAAACTATTGGGTCACTAATGGATGCCAATATAACTGTGATATTTCAACTAATCTGCACCGTAGGAATATTTCTTTTCAATATCATTGTGTGAAATATTCTCTGGTGAAATACAGCACATTCACATTTTCATGAAGAAAACTAGTTGAAATATCAGGCTATAGCAAAAAAAGCAACCCTATTAAGTACAAAGGCATTTATAATATATATGAATTGAGCCAGCTATGACTAGTGCAAGTGCTTTAACTTTGCAATAAAAACAATAAGCATTTGTTAAGCTGCATTTCATCCTTTTACAGAAATCATTCAAATGCTATTCTGATGCTCTCAAACAAATATATATTCAAAAGAGAAAAATCATCCCTTGCATAAAAGTCAATCATAAATCAGACTGTTCATCGCACTTCCCATCAGTTTTCTATCCAGAGAACAGTCACCAACCACTAAGTACACTTCAAGACACACTCGTAATCCAACTTACAGAAAGTGTCACAAGTTCTTTTCCGGGGAAGGCAAAATGTGGCGAAATAAGTTTAACAAGTGGAAGTGAAGTGCTCGGCCTTGAGACGGTAAAAACAGTGGGCTTCGTATCCTAAGCACCTTTATGGATATTTAGGTTCTGGGACTAGACTTCCTTGGCTCACTCAAGGAGTATACACTTTATAAATAACTAAAAGTTTACATTCATAATATCACAGGAAAAATTCTTCATATCATTTAGCTGCACGTACTGCAATTCCAATTTGATACAAAGATCCTTCAGTTTTATATCATTCCAAAGACTAAATACTATAAAAAAAAAAAAAAAAAAAAAAAATGAGTTCCATATTTTTTCCTCTTTTATAATAAACTTAATAAATATACATGCCAATCTTTATATATATGATTTAGAATTAGTAATAAATTTCTGCTTTCTGATATGAAAGTGCATCATGGGTCAGTGTCAATCAGATTTTATGCTCCCATAAGAAATCAAGGAAGAGTGTTTATGTAGCGTATCAAAACAGGATTTATTTACAGTTAGGCACACTTATACTGACTAAAAACCATGGACAGCATAATAGCCATCCTATAGCAAAAGGCCAGGGGAGGTGGGGGGAGGGGGGGAGAGAGGAACTTAGCTCGACACATAACAGTGCATTGCAAGGAATCAAAACACATCCATAAAAAAAGCCTGTGTTTACAAGAATTAGTTTGGAAGAGAGCAACTACGGCTGATGGCATGCATTTTGGATCACTGCCTCACGGTACAGAAGATCTGAAATTCACTCACTTTCAAGAGCTTTTAAGGCAACGAAAAATTCTAAACTCTAATATTCATTTCTTCTTAGAGCCCTCTTTCCATTTTCTTTCCTATATCATAAATCTTGTAGCTAATCAGCCAATCTATATCAGATACTTTGATTTTTTTTTTTTTTTTACTAATATAAAGTTAACATAATACTAAGAATTAAAATAAGAAATACAGCATTACCTCTTCTAAATGCATTTCACTTAATTGATAATGCACATAACTTAAATGCCAGGGTTTCCTATTCTACTGGCCAATATATCTTGATTATATATCATTTAATAGCTATAATATGGACACTTTTACTACTCCTAAAATTTGGACAATAGTGGAATGTCAAAAATCATACAAAGTAATACAATAACGTCATAAACAAAGCAGAAAGTCTCCAGCCGGATGTTTAGATCCATATTCAAAGAAAAGCCTTTTTGTTTCATTTCAGTTGCTTTGCAATGCTATAAAATTTATGGTAAAATATACTTGCAATTTTAAAATATTTTCTATTTTGTTCTCACAAAATATGTGGCACTACCTACATGCCTTTACACACAAGTAGACTGCTTTACTTTACATGTTCACATACAAGTGCATATATTCCCACACAAGTATACACACAGCCATACATTGAAGACGTATTTTCCAACACTGTTACTTGGATATTTCATGGACAGTTCACGTTCACATTGAAAGAAAAAGAAGTTCTAATAGTAAAACTGCTGAACCGTTATTTCTCTGTAAACTGCTAACTCTCCATCTGTAAACATAAACGGAACTTTGCACATAAAACACACCCAGAGATGACCGACTGTGTTAAGCAGGAAGTTCATTCTTGCTATGGAAAAAGTTAACACCTATTGGTAAAATTGGCATAAATGGAGGTGAGAAAATATGTACTACAATTACATATTCCTTAGCATAATATTTTATCATCAAAGCTGTGTTGCCCATTGCATATTAGCAGAAGCCAAGTGGAAAGCTGTAATACTGACGTAAACCCTCCCAATTAATCAGTAAATGCTTCATTCAGTCCCCTGGGCCTGCGGTATCGGTAGGTAAGCTATTCTCACATTCATAACCTCTCTCCTGCCAATCTCTCTCTCAATATAATCAATCAGATATCTTCCAGCTACAATAACAACCATATAAGAAAAAGAAAAAGAAAAAACACCATACAATTTCTTCAGATCCATGATTTCGAACTACCTACCCCACCTACCTACCCAAACAGAGATTCGCATCACAAACTTTAAGATGTTATGAATAAATGTATAACTCCACCTATCTACTAATCGATTTTTTCCTGCTATCCTGGTTTTCTTCTTAATGTTTCCAGCATTAAATATAATATATACACAAGTACAAACTAACTAAATAAACTACAAACCGACTAAGATCATAACTGAATAAATATTGACATAAATTCACACCATATCACACATAAATACATCAATACTGATATGAAATATTTAATAAATCTGTGTCCATCTGTTGTATACCTGTGTGTGTGTATCTGTGTGTTGTGTCTATGAGTGTCTGCTTATGTGTATGCATCTATGAGTGTCTGCTTATGCGTATGTGGGTCTGTAAGCACATGAATAATATAACAATAATAATAATAATATAACTTTTAAGTCAAAATGCAGCTATCTGTTTATTGTGCTTCTAAGTTACCCCCTGTGTGCAAGGAATGGCTGGGGTCACCATCCACTGATTGTGTGGGATTGAACTCACGTCAGCAAGATTGCCAGCCGAGAACACTACCACGGCACAATATAGCACACAAGTGAAGAATCTCTGTTTAGGCATGTTAGCGTATTTTTGTGTATGTGTGTCTGAATATGAATGCATGCAGGTATGTGTATGTAAAGCATGGAAGTCTGTATAAGTGCAATCTAGCTGCAGGTATGATCTTGCGTGTGCATTTGTATGCATGTGTGTTTGTCTGTTTAATTGTAAACGTATATCTGTAAAGGGGAGAATAAAAGAGAAAGAATAAGAGACTATAGAGACAAGAGAGAGAGAGAAAAAAAAAGAGATATGAGAGAAGATGAAAATAGAAAATAGGAGGAAGAGGAAAATAAAGAAGAAAAGAGAAGAGATAAAAAGAAAAGAGGAGGAGAGAACAGAGACAAACGGGAGAGAAAAGGAGAGGAAGAGAAGGAACGAGATATGTAACAAGATGACACACCATAAAATACAGTACCTATCCCAAGAGGATTCAAGAAATGAGAAAATGAAGAAGAAAGAAAAAAGGAGTGGAGAGGAACAAAGAAAGGCCAATATCAGAAGAAAAGAGAGAGAAAAAAAAAGGTGTGAGAGAGAGAGGAGAGAGAGAGAGTAAAGGTGCAATTCTCGGCATGAATGAAGTTACATCTAAATGTGGAAGTTGGTTATTAATCGTTATAATACCTTATTTTCAATTTACTTATTGAATGTACAGTTGTTCCCCATTCATTATTCAGAAGAACGGTCTTCCCAATAATAAAACTACTCGGACTCACCTTGTAAAAAGATTAATTTTGTTTACTGAAGTGAAATCACACTTCACAAATACAAAACATGCTCTATGGAAATGCACTGAGTATATTTATATACAGGTATGTAGAGTGGTGCAAGATACAGCGTTAGTATCTACTCAGCCAGAAACAAAGAGGAATAAGAAAGAAAATAGAAAAGAAAGTATAGTATGACAGGAGAGCAAAGGGCTTAATGAACTGAAGAGGTAGAAATTTCCGAATTCATTTTTTTTCTTTTTCTTTAACTGAAATGTTGTATGCCGAGATGCATCATCATCCATTTCAGAAAAATCAGTGTCGTCATCCCACGCTTTACTTTATTTCACTTAGAATCGAGAAACCTGATTAAAGACAGAGGTAGATGTATAAACTAAAAGCTGCAAATGCTCTCAAAATAAACCTGAGACATATAAACAAATAACATTTCAGATACCAAACAGGCAAGAGCAGAGCTGAATAAAAGGTATCCATGCTGTAAAGTAACAGAATTTCACCAATCTCTGACAAAAAACAGTCGTGTAAAATTAAACAGATAACTGCAGTTTCCATGCACAGTTATAATTATTCTAGCCAGAGTTGGCGACAATGTACTTTTTTCTTAACAATGTTTCTTGAGATTCAATGTTTCTTAATCCATATAAGCAACTGAAATAAAGCAAGGCCTATGCAATACAGTACCATTAATCAAAAAAAAAAAAAAAAAAAAATTAAAGAAAAAAAAAATATATGAAAAAAAATTGAATGAACGTTTACTTTCATTTCTTTCTTTTCTTATTTCTCTCATGTACGGGAAGACTGTGGCTCTAATCATCTGGAGGAGGATACAAATACAGTAACACAAGAGTGGATAGGAAAATACACAGCAGCGCATTGGACAAGAAACGCTGGTCGGCTGCCTGGTACGGCTGTGAATGCACTGTAGTCTCGCTGTCCCCTTGAGAGGTCAGGGATTCCTCAAGGATGGCCACAGGAGGGGCATGAGGATCAGGCTGATCCACAACCACGCCATTATACTTGGTTAATGACAGGGACTCAGAGGGGTTGACAAAGGAGCGGACAGTTGTTAGCACACGCTCAGGGTCAAAATGGGTTACGATATCGTCGCATGCACACACGCGCGCCTGTAAAGAGACACCAACGCCGAAGTGAGACGGAGGGGGAAATCCTTTGCAACACAAGCTCAAGTGGGGGTCCTCTCACCTCTACAGAAATACCCAAGGCACCAAAGAAAGCCATAAACTAAAAGAATCATTAATTTTATCTTCCACTTTTTTTTTTATACAGTATTAGTCCCACTCTCCACTATTTCATGCTCTGATATGAGTGTTATTCAAGGAGTTATCCCAACCCTCCACTTGAGTGCATGCAGAAAAGTGACAAAAACCAAGAAACCCTCCTCCCAGCTGTGAGATCTTTTATATAAAAAAACAACAAAAAACAATGGTGTTTTTTGAAGGTGAAGCTACATTCATTTTTAAAGACTAGCCTGCCATTTGTGAGATGCTTGGGAGTGCCATGCTGGGTAACACCCAATACCTCTTTCATTCTCTAAGCATTTTTTGTTGTTTAAAGCTTTCAATTTATATACATTCCTAGCAGTTACTTTCCCCCTTGCCCCAAACATAAAACCAAAAAGGGAAACTGAACAGGGAAAAACAGAAATAAGAAGCTTGTCTATAAAGTAAGACATCCAAATTGCCATGCACTAGCCTTTAAAAAACAGAAAAACAAAATAAAACAATCCTACGAACCAAACACTACGTATCATGTACCCTACACCGTATTGGAAGCTTTTTCTTAATTATCTTTCTTTTAGTATTTGCAATTTTGTTCTTGCACCTCTACTCTCACTCATGGTTAGTAGATAACTAAATGCTATCTTAAAGATACAGGTATTTTCTATTTCCTAGTTGCTTTCGTTTTTCCTTATCTTCTTGATTTATTCCATTCATCAATTATTTTTTTTCTCTTTTTTTTTCTTTTTGGAAAGCAGGAAAATACACGAAAGGTTAGGGCATGACACCAATCTGAGTCCCGTACTGGTGCTTTAACATCAATGGATAAGGTGATATAATACAAGAGTGAAGAATGCTGCGTATCTCACCTAGCCAACCTTGTGTACTGTAATACCTAGGCCTCAGTTAAAGCTATTTACAATAGTCTTGATAAATACACCTTAAAGAAAAGAAAAGAAAAAAAAAGAACAAAGCAAAACATGAAACAACAAAATAAAACAAAATCATAGAAAAAACAAAAAATAAGAATAAAAAGCCAGCAAAATAAAGCAAAAAGCAACAATGAAAACAAAATAAAGAACTGTGCAGCCTACACTTAAGGGAGAAGTTAGGAAACCATTATGTACAAGACAGGTGATAGTTCCACAGCCTAACCATGTTTGAGTGTTTGTGCATTTGTATAGTCCTTTAGATAAATGCATACACTTAAAATGAATTTGCATATGTATACAACTATACATTCAGGTAAGTAATGACATATATTATTCTATACACATCTTACATGCATACACAAAGATAATTTCCAATTCTGTACAGGATTTGCCAACATTAAACAGATGCACATTTCATAAGATAGGTCTATCATCTATATATAATTAACCTTTTTTTCTTAAGATTCGAGAAAATTATAATCAGAGTAACAAATCTGCCCTCTCGCACAAGTTTTTTATATAAATATAAGAACATTTTACAGGTATTCTACTTTGACATGGTTATCATCCCACCCATTTCTAATAAACTGATATTAATGCAATTATGACAAAATTAATTTCTAAAAATCTTTCAGGAAAAGATATTTCATTTACCGATACCTCTTTGCCAAGGTGATCACATCTATAACATCAGCCATAAAACATTTCTTTATCTAATTACGTTATATGCAATGTAATGTAATGTCTCCCTTACTCTCTGATGCTAAAAATAACAAATTAGAAATATGTACTATTATCATCTTCATATTCACTGCCTCATAGAGTTCAAATTAACAACATCCATGATGAAAATTACAAAACCTGCTTCCAAGTAAAGAAAATCTGTCATGCTCAAATTGCCCACTATATCTTTTTTTACTGCACCATAATTTTTCTTTCCTTATTACAGACTGTAGGCCTAAATAGTTTCCAGTCTCACATTTGTTAATGTCCCATGATATCCACACCCATGTTTATAATTTGATGTATATTCAATTAACATAATCTGGCTATCTTTCTGCATCCTCTGCCTTCAATACTTCTCCCAGAAACATATGCTGTACACACTGCAACTAAAAGGTAAAAGGTATGTAAAAAAAAAGGGGGAGGGGCAAGAAAAAAGGGGGAATATAATAAAATAAAAAAAAAATGGTGAAAAGAAAAGTAAAGAAAAACAGCAACAAACAAATAGAAGAAACACAAAGGTTACTTACGTCTTCTACTCCAATTTTCCGGCAAGCTTCAAGGAAGTTCTCAACATTCAACCTACATTTAGCTATTGTCAATTTTGGCTGAAAGGAAGAACAAAATATAGTGATGAAAACCCTTAAAATATTGTGTAAACAGATAATTCACTACAAATCTCAAAATAACAAATAAAAGGAATCCAGGTCCTTATACTAAACTTGTACTAATCATTGACTCATATGAATCATCCTTTACTTCACTTTACTCAGTTTGAGAAAAGACTAAATAAAAAATTCTATCGTCACTCAGCCTTACCACTGCCGGAGACGGAACATGGATAGAAGAAACGGATCTCGGGCGGACATGGTTGGCTAGGTGGCACAGCACAACCCCGTCCATCAGGGCAGCCGAGAGGTCAGCTGGCAATGACACCTTTAATCTGCTCTCAATTATCTGCAAATCAAATGTGTTTGTCAGTTAAGCTAATAAGAATCCTATCACCTATTTAAACTCAATTTTCTTTTTACTTGAGCTGCTGGGTTTTTCTATAAAATGTAGCCATATGTATTAATATTTACAATCTTTCTCAATCTTCAACACAATTAACAGAATACTTTGAACACCTCAAACACCTACATTTCTTAAATTTTCTATCAACTGCTTCTCATGCTGCTGTTTCTCCATCTCCCGTCTGTAGGTGAAGTTGAGGTGAGCAGGCGACGAATCGGGATCAAAGGGCCTGCCACCTCCGCTTCTCTTCCGAGCCTTGACCGTGCTCGGTGTCTTGGGCAACGAGCCGTTGCTCCCCCTGTTTGCGTACGTACTCGCATGTGGGGTGCTGGGCTGGGACGTGCTCTGGTGGGTTGCACTGGGATACGGGTTGGCCATGTTATTGCTCCCAGCAAACGGCGTACTGGAGGCTTGAGGAGCACTTATGGGGTAACTAACATTTTGGCTGGTGTAAGGACTAGATGAGAAGCTGGTGGCATGTGGCACATTGTGTTGTAGGTGAGAGGAATTAGAGGAAACTTGGGGATATGAAGGCCCATCCCCGGAGTCGAAGCTTACGTCAGGGGAATTGGAGGCTGAACCCTTGCTAGGGCTAACGCGAGACTGGAAGAGATACCAATAAACAAAAATGAGTACTGGAAACTAGGAACTACACATTCCATTCTCAATATCACAATGCATGTAAAATACTTACTTAAAAGGGTTATGCAAATAAATGTGCATATAAATTTAAAGACTTAAAGAGTAACACAACTCAGATTACGTGACTTGATGTACATACAAAAATTCTATCTGACTACAACTTCTTTTTATATCATTCAGGACCCATGCAATTCATGCTTGCAACATCCTCGTTGCACTTCATTCACCAATATCCAATATTGTTGGAACACGAACATCTACAAAAAGCATTCCTCAAGAAACACTATACATTATGAAACTGATACAAACCAAAGACAATCGCCACCATAAACAAAGTAACTCTCTGCACCATCTACGATCTTCAGAGTTTCTCCTTTCCCCACACAAGACTCGCAATCCTGTTTTGAGTAACTTGCCGACAGTTAGAGAGGCGCAACCGTCACTTTGTAAAGCAACCTTCAGACATGCTTCCGATGCCAAGTAGGAGTAGTACTGGTCTAAGTATCTTGACAATGCACAGCACGGTACAACGCTAGTGTATCTACATTTCTGTGCAATTTCCACTCGAGAAATTACTATTTACAAAAATAAAAATAAATAAAATAAATGGATGAACAGATTCTGACGACCAATCTCCACTTTTGTTCTGCCTGCGTGTCCAAGCCCCTCTCTATCTCCCTTGCTCCATGAGGAAGCAGGTGCTACATCTTGCAAAGGCAACGTGAGTCCTGTTGTTGGCTATATTTGTCATTCTTGTCAACATATTTCACAAGGATATTTCAAATGCATTCTAAATGGCATCCCCTTACTGCATCTCAGATTAATATACTAACATGGCAGTACTGTTATGTCCTAAAAAATACAAAATCTCATTATTAGTCATATATTGTTAACCCACACAGGACGGGTGGTACAGCATGTGTACCGCGCATTCAAAAGCCCAGTTGCCGGGCGGCACAGTATTGTGCCAGCCATTCAATTGATTTAGGCCTAATAATTTGAACGCCCCGGCATTTGGACATTCAAGGCTAGAATTCCCCCGTCGGGAATGGGTTAATAGTCCAAGGAGACCATTGGTGACTACTAATTTTCACAATTTTGGAAAAAAAAAATATATATATATATATCATAATGTATATTCGACTGTCTTCCTACATGCTATGTATAATATTTCTATTCACTAAATATAACTTTCTAAATACCAAACATTTGCTGTGATAATAAGTTTCTTCTGACAAAAACTGAGAAGATTAAAAGGATGCCAATTATTCTTTGTGAAGTACCCAATAATCAAAAACTTGAACGACAAAGAATGAGATGTAAATATTCTGACTTTCATTCATAGCCCATGGACTGAATCATGGAAAGGAAACAATTATCCTATTATCAATCAGCAGAAATTGGTCTTCCTCTGTAACTGAAGCAACAAAGCTAAGAGGTAAATGCACTTGGTTCTTGCCATGTCTCCACTCACAGCTGTCGTTCCGAGGGCCATCGGCCTCACCTTTATATATAACAACACCGCTTCCTTTTGTAAATTCTTGACATCAGTCCGTGTTGCTATTCCTCGACTGATGCGTTTTGGCCGTGGTGTCCTCTGAGCCTCATGTTTTTTCTCTATTTCCCTCTAAATATATGGTGAAAATCTTAAAAGTCATATATATGTATAGAAAATCACCACTATCTTAGATCTAATGAAATAGCAATTTAAAAAGCCATTTTCCACTTGGGTAGGAATACTTCTGCAATAATCTTTCCCTGTTGTGTATTTTCTATCATCTACTGAACTCCACTCTCTCTTCTAGGGATGGGAGGAAAAAAAAAGGAAAAATAAACCCACTTCATCACACTCTGCACTCATTATCCCACAAAACATTAGTAAGAAAAAAAGAAAGTAAAACAGAAAGAGAAAGAAAGGTAAAACACATATATATAATAATATTTCAAATGCAAAGCCTTCTCCGCCAACCAAAACCAACATTTGAGGACCAAGAACCTCACCTTAACATAAGACAACACTGCTTCCTTCTGAATGTTCTTGACATCGGCACGTGTCATATCCTCCCGACTAAGGTCTTGCGGTCGCGGTTGGCTTGGCAACCTTTGTGAATACCCATCAAGCTGCAAGCACATTACTTACTGAAGCATTTTATAACATCACACTCTCTTTTGGGCATGTGGGGTCAGGTGGATAAAGACCCAAACTAGAGTTCCATTCCTTCAGGTCCTTGGTTCTACACCTTTTCTAGCTAACACATTAAGAAGCTTTTAAAAACAAAAATGTTGCTACGCTACTTAAATAAAAGATTTCATACTTTGACATTCCATAAGAGAGCAACATCAATAAATCTGCATTCAAGGTACTTTAAGAAAACCTTTCAAATGAGGTCTTGATATTCAGGATATGTGCTTCAGTCAAACTGTTTATTACCATTCAATGCTGCATCTATAACCTATGGTGAAAACTCAAAGTGCAAACAAGTATCTAACTTATCTTATGTTATGTATTTTTAAGATAGAATGCATTTTAATCATTCACTCCAAATGCAACATCAATGGGCAATACACACAAATCAAGATGCATCTGTTGCTTTCTTTAATTTTCCATGCAGGTTAACTGTTAAAAACAATAACTGGACATGTTCTCAATTCCATTCAAAAAAGAAAAACAAAAACGTTGAATTAGTATGGAAGAAAAATGAATCAGGAATCGCAACTAAAAGATTCTACTTCAGCATATAATGGAATAACAATCAGGCTTTCCTGCTGAGACAATATTACGGAGATTATTGGAAACACATATACTCTACATACTATGTATCCTTGTGTTTATGCCTTTGTTATGAATTAGTATAGGCTACAATAAATCATACTGTGCAAAATATAGTGATTACAGTAGTGAATCTTTGAGATTTGTATCACACTGCACTCTACAAGTGTATCCAATTATACTTGTGCAAATAAAGTTACATCATAATAGTTACTAACATCTAACAACATATAACAATTAACTAACACTGACTTACATCCTGATTACCTTTTCTAACAAAACTTAAATATCAACTGAAGCCAAATATAAACCAACGACAAAGAATAATGCATCTTACATACCCCATTACAAGGAGGTTTAGACGCCCCCATTGGGTTAGGTCTGGGATACGGCGCCATCTCGCTCCGGTGGGAAATGTTTTCAACCGATCTGTGAGTTCCGTTTTCCGCGGTGGGTGAATTCCCTTCCGATCCCTGCCGTCTGTAGATGTTGTTGTTTTCCATTGCCCGTTTTTGTAATTTAGCTTCCACATATTCTCTGGGGGTAGGGTACAATTACATTTTTCTCTCTCTCTCTTTCTCTTTCTCATTTCCCATAAAATATAAATTCAAGCCAAAAAAACAAAAATTATCATCATATCTTTTCAAAAATACTTGTAGTCTCTAAATAGTGTTTGGGTAATCCAAATCTACTAGTACAGTGATCACAAAGTAACCTAACTAAACGCAAATGTCTGAATATGCAATAAATCATATAGGACAGTCCACCCTTTCACTTCTGGCTCCCTCTGACCATTTTCTATTAGGCTTCCACCTTCTATATATAGGAACTGCTAAAAGGTGATGATTATGATGGCGATGATGAGTGATGGCGATGATGAGTGATAGTGAAGGTGAGTGATAGTGATAGTGATGATGACAGTGACAATACTGATGGTGATAATAAATAATAATGAATGGTGATGATGATGAGTGGTAATAGTGGTGATGATGGCTGCGATGACAGTAATGAAGGCGATGATGATGAATATAAAAAATAATAATCTAATAGATAACCTCTATGATCTGTTTCCACTATATTCCTCTACACAAAACATCACCAAATCCAAACTAAATATATGTTCAACTAAACTTTACATATATACAGCCTTTTTAATAATAATTTTCCTTCCAATGATGTATCCATAATCTATCCATACTTATAAAAGAGCAGCTAAAGTGAACAAAAGTACATCTTACATCTATACCATGCAAATCTTAACCTTTGTAGCACCATGTCCCAAAAACAAGTGACATCCTTGCTTTAAGCTATCGTGCATCTTGATCTAAAACCTTGCTACTCCTACATGTGTGTTTAAAGAGACTGATTTATCGTACGTATTTTCCTGACATTAAATCTATAACCCCAATTAGAGAAAAGATCACTTTAGGAATCTAAATACCCCAATGTATCCTTTACATTAAAACTATTCTATATATAATACAAGCACTGCTATAACTACCAATGAAATGTGTGTCGACCAAGTGATAATTTCTTCATAACTGTAATGCTACAAGTGCTATAATAGCATGGTATCTATAAAGTGAAATGAACCACAAATACAAATAATACTGCCAACAAGACATAAGATACCAAACAATTTAAACTAAAACAGAATTAATTACCAAAAACATAATTAGAAACCATAGCATATCTTCTCTAAACTGTCCCTTCTCTTTCTTAGCCTTGTAAGCTAAGCCTAAAGTAGCTTACTATTGGTTAAGAGTATGTTAATACAGCCTTACCCTCAACCAGCTGCTCAAGCAGATATGGATCCAAAAGTTTCGGAGTGAGAGGAAGAACCCAAATTTACTCTTTGAATATAAAACCACTAAAAATAGCCGTAATGAGAAGACCAAGTTCTTCCTCTCTCCCTCTCTCTGTCTGTCTCTGGACTTTATGACATGTGAAAAACAAACATGTATTTAAGGAATCCCAAGGAGGAGGCAGTGAAGCGAGGCTGGGACACCAACCTGTAGGTGGGGATGTGGGCGTGGGGTGTGTGGAAGGGGGGATGGTGGGAGGGGATATAACCCCCTCCAGGATCAGGGTTAAGGGGATGGGGGGGCTCTGGTGGGTGACGAAGGGTGATGCCCCCGTTGGTGTTGCTGCTGTGGTTGCTGTTGCTGCTGTTGCTGCTGCTGCTGTGGCTGCCACTCCCAACATTCCAAATAGCACCAGAGTTGCTGAAACACAATCGATTGCCACACAATCAGCATGCACACATGCGCACTCACTCTCAACCTTTCCACTGTTATGAATGATTATCTGATAAATGGATTTTATCTAGGGTGTAAACATCAAAATACCTAAAAATAATAAAAATAAAAAAAGAGAGTAATAACAGTCAAAAAACAATCTGAAGCATTTAAAAAAAAAAGGGATATGTTTTAAAACCTATTCCAATTAATGAAGCATTATGTCGTCAAAAGAAGGAAATCAAAAAAATATATTTAAATATCAGTTTCAAACAAAGAATATTAACATCAACACTATGAATAACATGAGGGAATTGTTTTGCTATTCATTTCCAAAGTAATGTGCTGATTGGGGAGCATTCAGGGCAACAAGTAATAGAGAGAGATGAAGGAAGGGTATTTACAGGACTTTTATTTACTCTAAATACTTTAAACATTCATGCAGACAGGAAGACACAGAAGGGTAATAAGTATCCATGCATGTGTCTACAGTTATAAAAGGATTTTGCGAGTTTCTACAGTATTCTCATACAAAAATGTCTCTATCCAAAGGTATACCCTGCCTCTTCAGCATTGCCTCAAAGTTTAACATGTAATTAACTTCTTTTACCCGAGAGGTCTAAATGACGTCAATACTGATTGTATTAAAGTCACCTCCATCACACTTAAACTTTATATGAATAAATTCTCTGAAATTATAACATGTCAACAATAAACATGTCTTTCTGTATATCAAACATATTATGAAAAATTGTAAGTGGCATTCGATATACTTTTGAATTCAAATAAAAGTCTTTAGGCTAAATTCTTACAAAAACTGGAAGAAAAGAATCACGCAAGACATAACAAGGATGTCCAGTAAAAGGGAAATAAGTAATCGGATGTCTATAATCATGCAGCGACATTCAAGGATTTTGTTGTCGAAATACGTAATGAAAATATGATTTGAAGAAACGCTCAGCCGCCTCATTCACACTCACGAATCACAGCGAATAACAGTATGAAAAAACCTACCTCAATGTCTAGTTGGAAAGGCAATCTTCCACCAGATCCTAAGTTTTAATCACTACATACTTAATAATAACCAAAACAATCGATGACGGTATCTAACGAAAAATGTAGCCCATGCTATTACTCAGTCCAGGTACACACAGTCACACCTTAACTACTGCATAGTTTCACTTCAAACTTGTTTTTGTTATTAGTTAGCCCACACAAGCAAGATAAGTTAGAGCCAGCAAGAGAAAGCCATATTATGGATGTTAGTGAACTGCCCCTAACCTAAATCAGCACTTCCCTATTAATCCAATGATCAATGAAGTCAATTGACACTGAGAGCACAGAATGCAACTGTGAAAAGACTTCCACGTGTGAGTCTTAGGTAGTTTACCCTAGATCCCATTACCTTCTCAGTAAAGGAATCTCAGGAGTAAGCATACTAAGGACTACACTGGCACATCTTTTACAAATGCCTCAATCACACTTACCTTTCTTTCACAGGGGAATGATCAGTGCCATAAACATTTTCATAGTCCTGTTTCATTTTCAATGCCTGTAAAGGACCATAAAAGAACATATACTGCATCTGATACAAAAGACAGTTTATCATTCACTGTTTGCACAGGTATTGCACAAAATATAGACTCAACAACAAAAAACAAACTCAAATCAAAGCAAATCACACACTGGTTTAAAGCACAACTTTATACACATTCATCTCCATTACCTTGTTGAATTCATCTTCTAAATTGAATCCATCACCAGGACTGAGTGTACTTGGTGTTGACAAGCCACTTGTAGGATGGTCTGTGCTGTGTTGTGCCCCATAACCTGAGCCATTCATCCCCTGCGACCCATTAACCCCAGTGTTCATGCCCCCATTAGGTAATCCATTGACTGATCGGGATGGAGGGCCACTCCTGCCCCTCTCCTGCCTTTGCTCTTTTGTACAGGTGGCAGCCATAACCGCTAGCTTTCGTGAATCTTCATACTCTAGGCTCTAAAATGGGGGGGAAGGGGAGAGGATTATGCTAAACATCTACCGCCACTACTACAGAATGCTTACTAATTACACATCACAGTTCTTCTTGCATTCTTCCTTTTTCCTTTATATACTGCTCAATCAATCAATCAATAACCATGGCCATTTATACAGGACAATCTCAGCAAGATAACAAACCTCCTGACTCTCCTGTGACCATCTCTGGTCACCATTTTCACTTGTGCTGTACCCACTGTCCATTGTACTGCGCTTGTGGCGAGGGTCAAAGAACCCATTGACAAATCTGCAAAAGAGTGTGACAATGAATACCATGCTAAACCGACCATGATCCCCACGCAAAAAGCTGATGGCACGATGAATACTAAATTATCACTGTCACTATCAAGACCAAACTGCCTTAAAAGTACACTGATAAATCTAAATAGAATTAAGCCAAACAGTCTGTAAAGCATTTGAAAGAAAAATGTAAATTATTTTTAAGAGATTGTGTTTCTGAATAGGATCCTTTTATTTACAAAGATAAGCCATCTTATTCCTTATAGATATGCATATTCATCTATTAGTTTACAGTGAAATTGCAAGTCAATAAAACTACAGAAGACTTAAAAATAGGAACAATATGTATGCTGTGTTGTCTTCTGATTACTTGTGTGTGCATCTGTGCAAATGATTTTTGTTTTGAAGACTAAACAGCAAGTCCCATTGTGGATAGAGAGAAAGCTACGCAGCACTGCCCTAGACTGTAGTGAATGATTGTTGTTTAGATTAAGGGCAGCACTATGGGAATATGTGTATGACCTTGAACCTTTTCTCTAAGGGGTAAAAAGCAAATCATTATAAGAGTCCCATTTGTTAATTCATAGACATATTTTAGACAATCTTTATCATTATCATTATCATTATCATTGTAACATCTTACTTTCTTATATTTAGCAGAAACTCATTAACAAGAAGAAAAAGTCTAAATAAAGAAGGCAAAAAATGATTTAGCATCAAGCAGAACCTTAACAAAGTAAACTTTACTAGCAAAGAACACTGCATTTTATTTATGTAAAAGGAGACAAAAAGCCAAAAAGACCTTAAGTTACCCCCCAAAAAATTGTGAAGCTAAAGAGCAATCATATAGGGTGGACTGTATATGTTATCTTATGCATGGGGATGTACAAGCACAAATATGCATGTATGTGTATGTGTAGCAACAAAGAAACGTGAAGATGAGTCAGAATGATCAGTCGTCAGGTATTAGTCGTGCCATCTAGCTCTAGTACCGGAGGAGAACAACAGCAACCACAAGTCACTATTCTGTGTAAGTTCTGAGTTTTAAGATTTTTACTTTATAATTCTTAAATAATACTGGTACACTGAAAGATATTCAGTTTATTGTAAACTGCAGGCCTAATCTAACCTATGACACTGATATAGATAAATCAATAGACATCTAACAAAATAAAATTTTAAAAATAAATGCAAAAACTTGTATAGAAATCTCAAAACATGTGCTCCTCTCAACAAGGAAAAATTTAATGCACTAACCCTACCAACATATCAAAAGAACAACCATCCTAACTTAAAGGACATTTCCTTTTAACCTTAACTTTTAATATATCTAAAACTCATTTATCTTAGCAATCACTAGCCCTACCAGGAGTGCAACTTGATATCAAAACCATAAACTGCAGAATGCCTGTTTTGTAAAAACTCTGAAAAATCTTTTCATCTTCACATGATCACAGCCAAGGGAAAAACTGACTAATTACAACTGCTAAAGATGACAAACACTGTAGACAGGCAGTGCTACCAGCATGAAAAAAGACTCGGCTGTAAATCAATCAGGACATTTATGAGCGTCATTTGAAAACAGCACTCTCATGAGCTGTACAGCCGCCTGACGCCCAGGCACTGAAGAGGTGTACAGCAGTTTACAGGTTGGCTTTTTCAGGCCCAACAGTATAATCTTCCATACAACTGACAGTAAATCATAATTCCCCTTCCCCTTCCTCGGTTGCTGTTTGAGAAGAAGCCTCAGTGGAATTAGTAGTTAATGAGGTTTAGATGGTTAGCAGCACACACATGAATAAATACACACTAACATGCCTCACCACTTACATAAGCAATAAGAACTACAACTACCATGGCCCCCACACTACGCTGAAGACTTAGCGACCACCCACTGTTGCCGTGAGTGGACCCCAGACCATCTAAACTTTCCTTGACGACCTCTGACGGAGTGTGCTCAACTTCCCTAAAATTGAGGCATAGTTGGTGTCTATTTCTGCGTCTAGTATTTTAGGCACCTTAAGAATTTACGAAGCTTACATCAGACTCAAACAATAAGAGCGACACAAAAAAGAGAGAGAGAGAGAATGAAATACATTCACTACATCTATATAAACAAACATAAAAATAATACAACAAAGATATTACTAAAGAGGAGGGATATTCAATCATATACACAAAGGAACAAAAATCTAGTATGTAAGTAGTCTCATAAACTTGTGTTAGCTAAGGGAAGGACTTTCACACTTCACGCCAAAGCGTACACAAAATTACAACATTACATTAAGAGGCAATTAATAAAAAAAGGGGAAGCTGAGGATTTAATCATTTTCATGTAGCAAACTACTGTGCTCTTGTGTAATAGAAAAGCTACTAAAACTTAGCATATTAGGTTAACACTTTATATGATTACAGTGAATATTTATTGGACTAAATATCCTTTAGACTTATCTACAATATACAACAATATACATAACATGAAAGGTGGGAAGCTTTATCATCTGGGAATTAGGAATGAAAATCTACAAAACGTGATCACATTACCCGTATAACATTGAAAATATTTCAAATGTATATACAATGTCTCAATATAACACAACATCTTAATTCAGCACATATCCCTTATTATAAAATATATGAAATGCTGATGAAAGAATTTGCATTTTAATGGTTTTTATTCTCGGAGTTCAGTTCAGTTCAGGCCTAATAATTCGAACGCCCCGGCATTTGGACATTCTAGGCTAGAATTCCCCCGTCGGGAATGGGTTAAAGCACCTAAAAGAACATTTAGTGATCTTTCTAGAAAATATGAATAATGGAATTATTTTCATATGCCACCTTGTAAATTCTGCAAAACATGGTAGTACATATACACGCCTGTAATGTAAGATCAGTACAAAATTCACTGTCCTATTCCCTCAAACCAAATTAAGAGAAAAATCAAAGGACCAAAAATTTATATATATCCTACTAAATCTAACAATATCATAAAAGGAGAAAGAACGAAAGAAAAAAAAAAAGGACATCAATAAAGGGAAAAAAAATATATATATATACAACAAACATCAACGCTAGATCCCAGTATCTCTCCTTTTCCTTCCACTTACCTGAAATCTGTAGCAGACGAAGGCTTCCTCAACTTTCGAAATTCGGCTTCGGATAAAACACCTCTCTTCTTGTCCTCCTTTGCCGCTGTCATCTCCAGCCATTTGAAGATGTGAACCCGCCCTCTCGTACAAAGCTAGGAAGAGAGGCAGAAAGGAGGTCAACTTGCATTCGTCAATTTCAGAGGAGAGTCATGGTGCGAGAAACTCATAGTCAGATAAAAGTTAATGTGTTCTTACACTTTGATGAAGAGATGTTAATGGGATAGTACTATGGTGGCAAAAAGAAATAAAACTCATGCATAGATTGACAGAGATGCAAGAATGAAAGAGGAATCCATATTGGATGAAATTCATAAAAAAGCTGGATCTGGTGTTGAATATATCTTTTGGAAAATCATGATAAGGATACATCATATTCAATAAATTCGCAAAATACTTCTAATGATAAAAAAAATAGTAACAGTAGTAGTAGTAGTAGTAATAGTAGTAGTAGTAGTAGTAGTAGTAGTAGTAAGTAGTAGTAAGTAGTAGTAGGTGGTAGTAGGTGGTGGTGGTGGTGGTGGTGGTGGTGGTGGTGGTGGTGGTGGTGGTGGTGGTTCTTGTTGTAGAAGTAATAGTAGTAGTAGTAGTAGGTAGTAGTTGTAGTAGTATTAGTTGTTGTAGTTGTAGTAGTTGTAGTTGTAGCAGAAGTTGTAGTAGTAGTAGTAGTAGAAGTAGAAGTAGAAGTAGAAGTAGAAGTAGAAGTAGAAGTAGAAGTAGAAGCAGAAGCAGAAGTAGAAGTAGTAGTAGTAGTAAGAAATAAAAAGAAGAAAAGACAAAAAAGGGGGAATAAATAAAAAGAAGAACCACCACAAAACACATCTCTCGCCATCTCGAGCACCGGCCCCACCCACCCCCCTACACTCTAGACGCCACCCCCTGAAGGCGGGCCAGGGCGACACGACACTCACATTGGCGGGCGGGTGCTGGAGGGGGTTGTTGTCGAGGCTGAGGGTCACCAAGGAGGACATGAAGCGGAGTTCGGTGGGCAACGTGCTGATCCGGTTGCCACTTAGGTCGAGCAACACCAGCCGGAGGAAACACAACTCTGCAATTGCAAGAGGGGGGTAGGTGTTAGGATGGTAAGAGTGAGGAGTGAGTTTTTCGGGTTTGTGTTGGTATTGGTGTGTTCGGGGATGTTGCAATCAGGCATACCAAATTAGGGTACTTAGGATAACTGATGATAATCCTCATCATTATCAATATTATCTATTTAATTATCTATTCAACCGTTGAAAAAGTTTTGTGCAACTAAGGCATATTCCGACGACTTAATTATGCATTGTGGATCAACACAATTGCTAGAATTTCTGAGGAAATAATACTGATTAATACAGAATGATCAATATAACGAAATCGCTCCAAGAATATCTGCAATTTCACAACTTTTGCAATGACTCAATTGCGCGAAGTTCACATCCTTGTCAGAACTGGATTACGTACAGTGTATGAAAATACTAGGAAAATAACAATAACCATCATCACCATCATAATCACACATTGCTGTAATCATCTTCATCATCATTATTATCATTATCATTATTATTACCATTATCAATATCATTAGTGTTACCATTATCATTATTATTACTATAATTATTATTATAATTACTAAAATATTAATAATACAACACGAGACCAAATACTATGCGTAGTCAGGACCGATTCAGCGATTCTTGGTACCGGCTGGCTGGGTACGGGTCACCGCGAACTCACCGTGACAAAGCCGCCACGCGAACCGACACGAACCAGCCTAAACTGGGGTCACACTAAGTGGTGGTTCTCCCATATTCCGTTCTCCGTTCTCCGTTCACACTCTTCCCTCTCCCTCTCCTTCTCCCTCTTCCCTCTCCTTCTCCCTCTCCCTCTCCTTCTTCCATCTCCCTCTCCCTTCTCCTTCTCCTTCCTTCTCTTTCATTTTCCCTTTCTTTCATTTTCCTTCCTTTCCTTTCTTCTCTTCCCCATCTCTTAAATTCTCTTGTCCTTGTCTTTACCGCCCCACCCCCTCCCTCCCCCGACCTTGAATCGACATCCTCGCCCCTTTTACTCATGGAAACCCGTCGATAAGTGGAAGGTGAATCATAACCGCAAGAATTGATAAACTTATCTTTCTTGCACACACGAAAAAAAAAATCTTGCACACATGAAAAAACAACAACTAAGGAACCAACATTGCTTCTGTGCGAAACTGGGAGCAACAAATGCTTACTGTTACAAAAAATAAGGCTTATTTCAAATCAATACTTATTGTATTTTATTTTTTTTCATTACGTTTAACCTTATCTACGTTTACACGTGACCCTTTCACTGAAGTTTACCCGACTCCCTATCGTCCACAAATACAACCATATAGGGGTATATGCATGACCTCCGCATGCACATGACCTCTGGCCATGAACTGTACAGCTGACACCCCCAAACCTGCAATCTAACCGCCACGCAGTGTTTCTATCCCCCGACAACCGGATAGAATAGAAAAAAAATACGGTGATTGATGTGCTATCCCACGTATTACAGCACTGCAGCGCGGAAACGAGCACAGCAGCGAACAGCAGCATCAACAGCAGCAGCACACCATCACACAAGCAGACACAAAGACTGGCTAACAACCAGCAGTCATTCTTTCCCGAAACAAACAAACAAAAAAAAGCGGGAACACTAATCCGGACAGAATGTCATTCGAATCACACCAAATTCCCGAGCCACCACCATGCGTCACCATATGTTTTCCTTTGTCCGAGACTGAGCCTTAAATGGACACTCCCACCTGGCGGCCGGTGGGCGGTGGGTGGGTGGGCGGATGGGCGGAGGGCGGTGGGCGGTGGGTGGATGGGCGGAGGGTGGATGGGCAGAGGGCAAGGGGAAGGGGTCAGGAAGGTGGAGGAGTACACGATGAGTCATGCTCGCAACAGTTACATGCCCAGAATTATGTGCATTTCCCCATTTGTTCCTAGTTACCCCCCCAACCCCCACCTGCTGAATCTTTACGATCCTACTCGGGAAAATATGAAATTCCTTTGACATATCTACAAGGAGTCGAAAGGATAATGGCATAGTCTTGAGTGAGAATTCCTTCCAGGAAGGACACAGGTGGCGACAGTGACCTGCAAGGAGGAGGAAGGGAGGGAGGGGGGTGGGGAGTGGGTTGGGGGAGGGGTGTCTTACCTGCAACGGATCCCACCACACCTCCATCGAGACCCAGGCTTGGAGCATCACTAGCAAGAATGGTTAATAGAAACTAGGGTTTTGCATAAACCCATAAACTTACACCTACATCCCGACATCCGGGTACCTTCACACCTCATCACAGTACACCACACCAAACTATAGTGCACCCTACCTCAATACACCATACGACACTTGACCTCACACCACACTACACCACATCACACCCCTCCAAATCACACATCACCCTCCACACCTCACCAACCCACACTACACACCACACCATACTCCACCCCATCACACCATAACCAACACCACTACGGAGCTCCCACAATACACCCCCCTCCCCCTACCAATCCCCCACCCAATCCCAACCAATCCTGATCCACGCGGATTCGACGACCGAGACTAAGGGCCTTAAAAACTGACATGAATCCCAGATGACCTGACTCGAAACAGGTCACGCACGTGTCGCGTCTGCTTGTATCCGATGTCTTCTGGTTGTTGATGACCCTGCAACATATTAACACGCGGGCCGAAATTTTATTCTTATGGTCTTATGAGATTGCAATGGGAAGTGTAACTGAATATTCAAATAGAACATGATGTAATAATATTTACAAGTGTCGAACCACTATGCAAATGAAGATCCAAGACATTTATGAAATACAAATATACAACAAAACGAATCACAATAAAAAACAACAACAACACCGTAACGTGTTAATCACAAAGACATAAAAAAAACAAAAAACAATAAGAACGAAATAAAAGTCATGACGTTTCGAACTTTTTTTTCCAACTTTCCTCCGATGAAGGATATAAAACGAAAATTATATCCTAATCAATTTTCTTTTATATCCTTCGCTTCGAGGAATGGACTTTCATCACAAAAGTTCGAAACGTCGCTTGTTCTTCGTTCTTACTGTGTCTGTTTTAATCAAAAACAAAATATTTTGGCGGTTAAAAAGGAAAAGTGACTAACAGAACCAACCGGATCGACTGACCCAATAACGAGTGCATGAACGGAACGGCACGGAACGGAACGAAAGCGGGGATGGGGGAGAGGGGAGAGGGGGGAGGGGGGGGGAGGGGCATGTTGCATGCAATTCCTAACCCTATTATAAAAGAAAACTCCACCCAAGAGACAAGTACCCAAGTGCATTTGCAAGCGTCATAAATTTAGCAACGAACACCAAACCCTTTCGGAAAAAAAAAGCAACGACAACGTGACGTAACGACCGGTGACGGAAAACCAACGTCGCCGTTACCTTGGGAAGCAATTATCCGCAGCCCCGGGATTGTGGGGGGGGGGGGGGGGGGGGGGGGGGGGAGGTTTCGTAACTCTTTTACGGATCGTGCTGGTGTGACTGAACCTTGATGCCTTCACCTATTTTCTTTGTTTCTCTCTCTTTCTCTTTCTCTCTCTCTCTCTCTCTCTCTCTCTCTCTCTCTCTCTCTCTCTCTCTCTCTCTCCTTCCTTCTATCTTTCTTTCTTTCTCTCTTTCCTTCTTTCTTTCATACTTCTTTCCTTCCCTCGCGTCCCCTTACTCCCCCCTCCATCCCTTTTCATTCACATCAAATAACATCAAAATGACCTGGTATGACACCACACCCACACCTACATCCACATCCACTTCCCCTTCCCCTTCCCCTTCCACTCTCCATTCCCCTACCCCCAATCCCACCCCACCCTCACCCTCACCCTCACCCCACCTCCACCCCCACCCCACCCCCACACCCATCCCATCCCATCCCACCCTCACCCTCACCCTCACCTCCACCCCCACCCCCACCCCCTCCCACGCCCGTTATCAGGCGCGTGAGTGACAGCCGGCGTTATCTTCCTCGATCAACCGACTATCGATTCCGCCGCCAAGCTCCCGTTGACACGCTTGCTAACTGCGGAGGGAAATTCGTGCTTGCTGCTAAAAAATAAAAAAAAAAGGGGGGGGGGTGCTACGGGGAGGGGGGGGTGTAGGAGCGCTTGTTGGGATTAGTCGGTCGGTCGGTCGGTCGGTCGGGATTGTTGGTAATGGTGGGCAATGCGTTGGTAAGGATGTTGGTGTTTGTCTGTCTGTCTGTCAGTGGCGTGGGACGTGCTTTATGTCTACTAATTTTGTCTAGTTTTTCTAAAACATACTCACTCAATCATTCATTCATTCATTCATTCATTCATTCATTCATTCTCTTTCTTTTTTTTCTTTCTTTCCTTCTTTCTTTCTCTCTCTCTTCTCCTAAACAATTTAGCGTCTGTCCGGCTCGAAGTCAGTCACCCTTACCCACCCACCGACCAGACGAGACGCACCCGACAACGACAGGTCGACGCAATGACGCAAGGATCGGGTCGACCACGACACGCCAGGAGCAGCTCCGTCACACCCAACCCGAAGGACCGAAGAACCGAAGTACCGGAAGACTGAAGGACCGTAGGACCGAAGAACCGAAGTACCGGAAGACTGAAGGACCGAAGTACCGGAAGGCTGAAGGACCGTAGGACCGAAGAACCGAAGTACCGGAAGACTGAAGGACCGAAGTACCGGAAGGCTGAAGGACCGTAGGACCGAAGAACCGAAGTACCGGAAGGCTGAAGGACCGTAGGACCGAAGAACCGAAGTACCGGAAGGCTGAAGGACCGTAGGACCGAAGAACCTAAGGACCGAAGGATCGAAGTACCGGAAGACTGAAGGACCGAAGGACCGGAAGGCTGAAGGACCGTAGGACCGGAAGACTGAAGGACCGAAGTACCGGAAGACTGAAGGACCGAAGTACCGGAAGGCTGAAGGACCGTAGGACCGTAGGACCGAAGTACCGGAAGACTGAAGGACCGTAGGACCGGAAGACTGAAGGACCGAAGTACCGGAAGACTGAAGGACCGAAGTACCGGAAGGCTGAAGGACCGTAGGACCGGAAGACTGAAGGACCGAAGTACCGGAAGACTGAAGGACCGTAGAACTGAAGAACCTAAGGACCGAAGGATCGAAGTACCAGAAGACTGAAGGACCGAAGAACCTAAGGACCGAAGTACCGAAGTACCGGAAGACTGAAGGACCGTAGGACCGTAGGACCGAAGGGCCCGCCGTAAGTGGGTAAAACAGTTTTTTTGTCTCTCGTGATTGAGAGATGAACAAGAGGAAGTCATTGAGGAGTTCGTATCTTGTCTCGTTTGCCTTATCTCTCCTGTCCCTTATCATTCATTGCCTCGACCTTTGTCTTATCTACCTGTACGTGACACTACTTCTTCCCTCCCTTTTTCTCTTCCCATCCATCCCCGACACTCCCGTGTGTCGTCCTATTCATCACCTCTCCCTCTCCCTTTATGTTCACTTCTCTATCCCTATTCCTTTTATTGCCCTTCTCCTTCTCCTTCTCCTTCTCCTTCTCCTTCCCCTTCCCCTTCTCCTTCCCCTTCTCCTCCCCTTCCCCTTCCTCCTCCCCCTTCTCCTTCTCCTTCTCCTTCTCCTTCTCCTTCTCCTTCTCCTTCTCCTTCTCCTTCTCCTTCTCCTTCTCCTTCTCCTCCTTCTCCTTCCCCTTCTTCCTCTTCTACTACTATTACTACTACTCCTCGTCCCCCTTCCCCTCCCTCTTCCCCTTCCCCTTCCCCTCCTCCTTCTTCTTCCCCTTCCCCTTCTCGTCCCCCTTCCCCTTCTCGTCCCCCTTCCCCTTCCCCTTCCCCTCCCCCTCCCCCTCCCCCTCCCCCTTCCCCTCCCCCTTCCCCTTTCCCCTTCTCCTCCCCCTTTCCCTTTCCCCTCCCCCTTCCCCCTTCCAATCCCCCCTCCCCCACCCCTTCCCCTCCCCCATCCCCATCCCCTTTCCCTTCCCCCTCCCCTTCAACCAGACGTCTGCTCAGCCACCCGCCACCTCGTTCTGGTCGATAGTCATATTATATTATTCACCGGTCGTCTGTCTGCGTCCAGTTCATGTCCTTGCATGTCTGCTGTGAGGTTTGGCACCATCGCTCCCCCCCCCCCAAACCCCACAGGTGCGTGTGGCACCATCGACTGTTAGGGGAAACTTGGCACTATTAACCTCCTGTATGATTGGTATCATTTATTTCCTGATGGGTATGGGACAATTAGCCCTCAGATATGGCACTATTAACGACCAGGTACGTTTGGCGCCACAAAATCTAAGGTAAGTTGGCACCACTTTGGTGAATTTGGCACCACAGCTTTGGTAAACTTGGCACCATTAACGTCTAGAAAAAAATTGGCACCATGGATCCCACGTAAGGATCGCACATTTAACTCCCAGATAACTTGGCACCATTAACGCCTAGGTAAATGTGGCACTATTAACGCCCAGGTAAATGCGGCACCCAGTACCCTGTAAGCTTGGGACCACTAGGCATAAACTTGGCACCAATTTTCCCAAGTAAATAAACCAGACCCGAGAACCTTTCTATTGATGCTAAAAATCAACAGGTAAGCTTGAATCCGATTCGACAGGTGCAAGGATAGTGCAAGCATCGCCTAAGTGAATTTGGCACCAACTCACTCAACACGACCTACCCCTTCCCCTTCCCCTTCCCCTTCCCCTCCCCTTCCCTCCCCTTCCCTTCTCCTTCCCCCTTCCCCATCCCCCTCCCCCTTCCCTTCCATGATTATTTGATCAAGCTATAATCACAATCCGGCTCAAGCACCAAAGCAAATCGTTTTCCAATACACACAAACCTACAGTGACATAACACAACGAAATACAAAGGGAGTCCCGCACATGAAGAGGGATGGAGGAGGAAGAGGAGGCAGGGGAGGGGGGAGGAAGAGGAGGCAGGGGAGGGGGGAGGGGGAGGAGGGAAAAGAATGGGAGGAGGGGGAGGGGAGGAGGAGGAGGAGGAAGAAAAAGAAGAAGGAGAAGAAGAAGGAGGAGGGAGGGAGGGAGAGAGAGAGAGAGAGAGAGAGAGAGAGAGAGAGAGAGAGAGAGAGAGAGAGAAATAGAGAGAGAGAAATAGAAAAATATAGAGAGACATAGAGAGAAATAGAGAAATAAAGAGGGAGAGAGAGAGAAAAACAACAGATAGGGAGAGAGAGAGAGTTGAGGACAGCATGAGTCACCTCTCGCCATGTGGTGGTCATGGGCGGGGGGCGAGGAGGTGGGGGGGGGGGCGACTGGCGGGTTTGTGGTGGAGCCGAGCGCATACAGGTTCTAACGCCGATGAGTCTTCCACTCTTGACTAACAAAAGGGGGGAGGGGGGAGCGAAGGGGAACAAAGTAAGTGATTCCTATAAATATATATTTTAAAAATCGGAATTATTTTGCGAAAACCATTTATTTTTTTGTTTTTCTTTTCTTTCGCAATACTTTTTAAAACAGATTTTTTGTGTGAAAAGTTTGATACTTTTTCTCAATTTGGTTCACCTGAAGCTTCACGATTTTCTCTCCACTACATCGCAACTTCATAAAGTCATTTTTTCGCAAACCCACAAGTACCCAAAACTAAAAGCCTTCTAAAACAATAACTATCCCAAAACCAAACAAGTCAATAAATAAATAAACAAATAAATAAATAAACAATTAAACAAACAAATAAACAAATAAACAAATAAACGCCGGACTTCAGAGTTGCCATAACAAACGCCACCTAACTCTGCGGCGACGGTGAGTGTGCCGCCTGCTGCGTGGCGACCGCATGGCGAGGGAGAGAGAGAGAGAGAGGATAACATGAGCATCACTCACCTCACGCTCCGCTAGGTTTTGCTTCACTTCACTTCACTTCACTTTCGCTCGTGTCCTTGAGTTTTGTCAGCGGGATTTTTGATCAAGTTATGTCAGTCATATGTCGAAAGTGTGAGAGCAATACTAAAGAGCAACAATATCAATAATAATTGTGATAATAATAGTATTAGTAATAATAATAATAATAATAATAATAATAATAATAATAATAATAATAACAGTAGTAATAGTAATAATGATAATAATAATAATAATAACAGTAATAACAACCATAACATCGATAGTAATAATCATAATAAACAGATAATCATTTATACCAATAATACAATTCAAATCATAACTAAAAGAAACCAAATCCACATTATAATAAAAAAATACCCCCTCCCCTCGTCGACATCCCCCAACAACCTCATTCCACTTGTCAAACAAACGAACATAAAACAAAAAACAAAAAAAGAGAGAAGTCGTGACCTCACCAGACCTCAGCCGGATCGAGAACATGACTAAGACAAAAGACGAGGAGATGAAGTCAAAGATGTCATGGGAATTGGACAATACGGAAGAGATATGATGCTGAAGGGAGGACGGGGGGAAGGGGGGGGGGAGAAGGAGGGAGAAGGAGGGAGAAGGAAGGAGAAGGGGGAGGGGGATAAGGGGAAGG
>BOPN01001346.1:275582-285582 GCA_017312705.2 Penaeus japonicus
ATGTAATATCCACCATGTTAAGACAAAATTCAAAAGTCGAAACGATAAAATAGAAAGAAAGAAACTACGCTCGTATTCCTCCTTCCTGCACCGCGCACTAAAACAAATATCAAAACTCCCCAATGGCTCGCAAACAAAACAAAACAAATAAAAAAACAAATAGGAAGTCAACTCATGATATTTTCCCCCCCATTCTTGAAATCCAAACGACATCCTTTCTAGATGTCTTCACTGCACTAAGAAAAAAAAGATAAGTTGATATAAACAAGATAATAAATTCACATATAAACAAGGTGCTATAAATCCCACAAAAACACACACAAGTACTCACGCTCCTCCTCCTCTTCCTCGTTGTCCATAGCAACGCGGATATCCTCCCTCTAGCTAGACGCCCCCCCCCCCAACTCACTTCCTCTCCCCTTTTCCCTCTCGGTCTTCTCCTCTCCTGTCGTTTATCTGAAGTCCTTCTAAACCCCTCTCTTCTTGCTCCATCTTCTTTCCCACATTTCCCGTCCCTGCTCCTTGCCTCCTTCTCCTTCTCTCTATCTTTAACACCCTCCCTTCCTTCCCCTTCCTTTCCCTTCCTCTCCCTCCCTCCCTCCCTCCCTTCCTCTCTCTCTCTCTCTCTCTCTCCCTCCCTCCCTCCCTCCCTCCCTCCCTCCCTCCCTCCCTCCCTCCCTCCCTCCCTCCCTCCCTCCCTCCCTCCCTCCCTCCCTCCCTCCCTCCCTCCCTCATCCTTTCTCTCCCTCTCATCCTTTCTCTCCCTCTCTCTCCCTTCCTCTCAAAGTCAAAAAGTCTCCCTCCCTCTCTCTCTCCCCTCGCTCGCTCGCTCGCTCTCCCGGTAACCGAGCCATCCAGCTAGCCATCCAGCCATCCAGCCAGCCAGCCACACGCGTCGACCGGATCGTTTCCCTCTCCTCCCCTCCGCCTCCCCCGGGTCCCCCCCCCCTCCCCCAACCTCGCCTCCCTCCTCTCGTCCTGATCCCGTGTTTTATCAACAAAGAAAGAGACACGTGTTCCATCTCCTCGGACGCGAATCCAGACGGTATCGGAAGGACTTCGGTGGTGGAGGCTGCTGGCTTACAATCGGGAACTGTGCTCGATTGGATGGCTTTCGGTAGCCGTTGATAAGATGGCTAGGTGGCCTCCCCCCCTGACCCCCCTCCTTACATATTCACCCCCCTCACACCCCCGCTCGCCCGACTAAGAGATGCTGAATGCTGAGGTTCTCCGGTGAAGATCGTGTTCACCTGTTCAAATTGTCTGCCTTGAGTTACTATATTCCTCTCGTCTTTCTTCTCTATCTTGTCTCTTCTTTTTGCTTCCCTTTCCTCTCATTCCATCCCATTCCATTGTCTCCCTTCACGTTCCATTCCTTTACCTTTCCTTTACCTTTTCTTTCTCTATCACTTTCACTTTCACTTTCGCTTTCGCTTTCCCTTCCCCTTCCCCTATCACCTTCCCCTTTCCTTTCTCTACTTTACTTTCCCTCCCTTCCCTCCCCCCTTCCTCACTTTCCCCGCTCCCCTCTCCGTTAGCCTCCTTCCATCCCTTCACCTCCAATCTACCCCCCTCCCCCCACCCCCTTCCTTCCTTCCTTCGGATAAGGACAACAAGGAAGAAGGTGCTTCCTCCCGCAAACGTTGGCTAACAAAGGAACGAAGGCCGCGTGGACACACCGCCTCGAGAGTCCATTGAAAACGAGATCAAAACAAAGCTCGAGGTTCGGCCACGCCCTTTTCCACTCTCCCATTCACAAATCACTCTCTTCCACTCTCCCATTCACAAACCACTGCCTTCCATGCTATTCCACCTGTTTTTTTTCTTTCTTTCTTTATCTTTCTTTATTTTTCTTTTAATCCCTCTTTATCGAACTGGTGCATTATCCAAAACGAGGGGGAGATTTTTTGTCTGAATATCCTATCTCTCTCCGCTTGCTTATCCTTTTCTCCCTATCCCGAACCTAAAGAGACACAATCCAAAACAAAAAGGCATAGATTTATCCCTCTACCTCACCCTTTTCCTTTTCCTTTTCTTCCTCCCTCTCCCTCTCCCTCTCCCTCTCCCCCTCCCCCTCCCTCTCCCTCACCCTCACCCAAACACTTCCCTACACCCTCTCCCTTTCACCCTCCTCTCTCATCCACTCTCAGCCTCCCTCTCGCCCCGACCGTGTCAACTCGAACGAGGAACCGATAGTCGTTCCCGCCGGTCACCCCCCCCCCCCCCCCACCCATAGCCCTCCATCACACGCGGGGGCAGCGGCGTATGGGAGCGGCGACGGGGAAACAGTCCTGCGCTCGTCTCTCGCCGCCGACTGCCGCCCCCTCCCCCCCTCCCCATCCTACAGCCCACCCTCACTCCCTCCCTTGCAACTCTCTCACTTACCTCACTCACACACTCACATACTAACTCACTCTCGTACTTCTGCCTGCTCCTTTGTTTTTCTTTTATACCTCCATCTCACCGCATTATTATTATTATTCTCCTTCTTCTTCTCTTTCTTCTATTCCTCTTTCTCCTCCTTCCTCCTTCTCCTACTCCTTCCTCCTTCCTTCTCCACTCCTTCCTCCTCCCCCTCCCCTCCTCCCTCCTCCTCCTCCTCAACCCAGCACCTGCCTCAGTACACCGCGTAGTGTCGCAGCCCGGCCTGTAACTCGCGAAAACTTGCAGCCATTACAAAAGTCGCTCCTCTCTCGCCCTTTGCCCTCGCCCTCTCTCTCTCTGCCTCGCGTCTCTCTGCATCTCCAATTAATGCAGGCTCTATCTGGCTCTCTCGCTCTCGCTCTCTATCTCTCTCTCTTTCATCTCTTTCTCTAATCTCTCTCTATCGTCTCTTTCTCTCATCTCCATATCTCTCTCTCTCTCTCTCTCTCTCTCTCTCTCTCTCTCTCTCTCTCTCTCTCTCTCTCTCTCTCTCTCTCTCTCTCTCTCTCTCTCTCTCTCTCTCCCCTCCACACACACACATACATACATACATACATACATACATACACACACAAGACCCTCTCCCCTACCAACAAGACACCCCGACGTGAGCGAGTATGAGCAAACACCGTGTGTGTGTGTGTGTACGCGTGTCCGTCTCCCTGTACGTATGCGCGCGCGCGTGTGTGTACGTGTGTAGGAACCACGTGGTCCAGGACCGTACCGGCGGTTGATCAATAAACCCACCACCACACGCCCCGGGAGTCGAGTCAGCTGCTGCTCCTCCTCCTCCAATCCCCGACATCATCCTGGAGAGGGAGAGAGGGAGAGAGGGAGAGAGGGAGAGAGGGAGAGAGGGAGAGAGAGAGAGAGAGAGAGAGAGAGAGAGAGAGAGAGAGAGAGAGAGAGAGAGAGAGAGAGGAGAGAGAAGAGGAGGAGAGGAAGAGAAGAGAGAGGGGAGGGGGAGGGGGAGAGGTAGAGGGAGGGAGAGGGAGAGGGAGAGGGAGGGAGGGAGGGAGGGAGGGAGGGAGACACACAGAGAGAGAAAGAGGGTGAGAGACGCACGGATAAACAAAGGAAACACCAAAACAGAGACAAAGCAAGAGAGAGCAAGAGAAACAAGCCAGACAGAAAGAAAGAGGGAGGGAGGAGAGAGAGGGAGGGAGGGAGAGAGAGGGAGGGAGGGAGAGAGAGGGGGGGAAAGAGAGAGAGTGAGAGACTCACAGATAAACAAAGGAAACACCAAAACAGAGGAAAAGGAAAAGGAAAAGGAAAAGGAAAAGGAACGGGAAAAGGGAAAGGGAAAGATAAAAAGAACGAGAAAGGTAAAGAGAAAGAGAAAGAGAAAGACAGAAAAAAAAACACCTCGAGGATCGCACTTAAGCTCGACAAGTGACACTCGATATCGGGTGATGCTCAGATTGATACTCTTCCCACTCAGAGATTCGAGGCAGAGGAGATGCTGCTGCAACGAGAGTATCAATTGCAAAATCAATCCTGGACATCAAATTGCTAAGGCTGAGGGTCTTGCTTTCAAAGAAAACGAAGGGCGGGGATGTTGATTGGCTGGTTGAGTGGTGATGGTGGTGAAGCTGGTGGAGACAACGGGACATGGTGGGAATGGTGGTTGAGGTGGTTGAGGTGGTGGCGGTGGAGGTGGTCACTGCATCAGAGGGTACGGTAAAAGAGGGAGAGAGAGTCCTTCCTCTCCCTCTTTCTGTAACTTTCGCTCTTCCCTCTCCTTCTCCATACCCTTGATCATCTCTCTCTCTCTTTTTTCTCCTTCACCTCTTTCCTTCTCCATGGCCATGGCCCTTCTCTACTCCTTCAACGTCTTCCCCTTCTTCCTCTTCCTCTTCCCCTTCCCTCTCTCTCCCTTCTCCTTCTCCTTTTCCTTCTCCCTTTCCTTCTCCCTTTTCTTCTCCTTCTCCTTCTCCTTCTCCTTCTCCCACTCCCACTCCCACTCCCACTCCCACTCCCCTCCTCTCCCTTATCCTTCTCCCTCTCCCCCCTCCCCCTCTAATAAGAACAAAACAATGGATGGCGGCGGCACAGAAGGGGCTGCCGTGATGTCGCCGTTATCCAAGGAAGGGAAAAGGGGAAACAGTAAGAGGGGAAACGAACAGTCTAATAAAATGTAAAAGGGAAATTAAGGGTTTACTTGGGAGAAAGAACGCCAAGACATAACTGCCACTGCTGCTACTACCACTTTTACTATACTACTACTACTACCACTGCTACTACCACTATAAATAATAATAATGATAAAAAAAAACAGTAACAATAATAACAGCAAAACATCAACATCAACAAAAACATCATCTACTATAACAACAACAAAAACAATTCCAACCACCAAACAACTAACAAACAAAAGACCGAAAGGCCTCTCCTCTCCTACCCCCCCTTAAAAAACAACAACAACAACAACGAGACGAAGGAAGGAAAGGAAGCTCACTCGGCACGCCGGCGAACACGCACTACACACGAGGCGAGCAAAGATTGGGGAGGGAATGAATCCTGGAATAAGAAATGGAGGGGGGATGGGAGGGAATGGCGGGGAGGGGAGGGGAAAATGAGGGGGGATGGGAGGGAATGGCAGGGAGGGTAGGGGAACATGAGGGGGGATGGGAGGGAATGGCGTGGAGGGTGAATGGGAGGGAATGGCGGGGAGGGGAGGGGAAAATGAGGGGGGATAGGAGGGGCTAGGAGTGATTCGGAGGGAATAGGAGGGAATAGGAGGAAGGGGAGGATAGTGAGGACAGAAAGGCGGGAGGAGAGGAGAAGAGAGGAGAAGAGAGGAGAAGAGAGGAGAAGAGAGGAGAGGAGAGGAGAGGAGAGGAGAGGAGAGGAGAGGAGAGGATACGCGAGGAGAGGAGAGGAGCTAGCCATCGTGCAACACCTGACATGAGTATTTAAAAAAACGAAAAAAATAAAGAATCCCTCCCTCCTCCCTCCTTCCCTCCCTCTCTCCCTCCCTCCCTCCATCTCTCTCTCTCTTCCTCCCTCCCTCTCTCTCTTCCTCCCTCCCTCTCTCTCTTCCTCCCTCCCCCCTCCCCCCTCCATCCCT
The DNA here is from genome assembly GCA_017312705.2 of Penaeus japonicus. Lineage (NCBI taxonomy): Eukaryota > Metazoa > Arthropoda > Malacostraca > Decapoda > Penaeidae > Penaeus > Penaeus japonicus. The sequence goes on from BOPN01001346.1 coordinate 281,077, forward strand.
CCCCGTCCCGCAGAGCCCCCTCGGGAGGAGTGAGTCTGCAAGGAGGGCAATCCAAGAGGGAGTCCGTAAAGCGAGAGTCAAGAGGGAAGAACGCGGTCGAGTCTAGAGGGACTCCTAAAACACCCCACCTCCCCCCCCAAACCCCACCCCCACCCCCACTACAGCACACCTTAACTTCCAGGATATGGAAGAGTGGTTGGAGGGTGAGGGGAGGAGGGGGAGGAGGGGGAGGAGAAATGAGAGAAGAGGGAAGGGGGAGAGGGAGGGGGGAAACAGGAGGAGAAAGAGGAGGAGGAGGAGGACGTAGAGGAGGAGGAGGAGGAGGAGGAGGAAGAGGAGGAGGAGGAGGAAGAGGAGGGAGAAGAAGAAGAAGAAGAAGAAGAGGAGGAGGAGGAGGAGGAGGGAGATGGAGGAAGATGTGGGGGAAGGAGGGGAGGGAAGATAAATCGAAGTATGGAGGAGGAGGAGGAGGAGGAGGAAGAGAAAGGAGGAGGAAGAAGCTAAGAGCAAGGGAGTGAAGTGAAGTGAAGTGAAGGAAAGAAGAAAGGAAAGGGAAAGGAGAGGAAAGGAAAGGAAAGGAAAGGAGGGGTAGGTGTTGGAGTAGGTACAGGGAGGGGGGAGGGGGGAACATCCGGAAACGATGACACAGAGTGATGTGACAAAAATGCGTAGATAAGGGGGGAGGGGGGAGGGGGGGAGTGTGTTCCGTTCGGGATATGCACAGCGGAATATATCGCATAATAACCCGCTGAGGAGGTGAGGGAGAGGAGGTGAGGGGGCGGAGATGAGGAGGAGGAGGAGGAGGAGGAGGAGGAGGAGGAGGAGGAGGAGGAGGAAGAGGTGAGGGGAAAGGAATAACGGGAAGAGGAGGAGGTGAGGGGGAGGGGGGGGTAAGGGGAGGGGGAGAGGGAAAGGGGGAGGGGGAAAGGAGAGAGGAGAGGCGAAAAGAGGGGTGGGGATATATGAAAAGAGAGGAGGAGAGGGAGAGGGAGAGAGAGAGGGAAGGGGAAGAGGCGGACGGACGAGGTGAAAAGGGATGATGGGGCACGGGAAGAGGAAGAGGGGAAAATAATAACAATAACAATAATGATAACCCCCACCATTACCATAACTATAACCGCAAACAACCAATAGTCATACAAACAATAAGAAAACATCTTATTCCCCTAAGACGATCTGAACAAAAATCCAAAAATCATAACAAACCTTTGAAAAAAATCTTTCTCCCGCAATACGGTCTCTCTCGGACTTTCTGCCTCTCTCTGTCTGTTTGTCTCTGTGTATGTTTGTCTTTGACTGACTGACTGACTGACTGACTGACTGACTGTCTGTCTGACTGACTGTCTGACTCACCCACTCTCTCTCTCTCTCTCTCTCTCTCTCTCTCTCTCTCTCTCTCTCTCTCTCTCTCTCTTCTTTCTCTTTCTCTTTCTCTCTCTTCTTTCTCTTTCTCTTTCTCTCTCTTCTTTCTCTTTCTCTCTCTTCTTTCTCTTTCTCTTTCTCTCTCTTCTTTCTCTTTCTCTCTCTTGAAGGAGGGGAAAGGGGGGAAGGAGGGGGAGGGGAAGGGGAGAGGGAAAGTGGAGAGGGAATGGGGGAGGGAAAGAAGGGGAAAAATGTGAAGGAAAGATAAAAGGGAAAGACAGAAAAAAGTACTTAATAAAACAAATACAGAGAGAGAGAGAGAGAGAGAGAGAGAGAGAGAGAGAGAGAGAGAGAGAGAGAGAGAGAGAGAGAGAGAGAGAGAGAGAAAGAGAAAGAGAAAGAGAAAGAGAAAGAGAAAGATCAAGAGAAAGATCAAGAGAAAGATCAAGAGAGAGAGAAAGAGAAAGAGAGAGAGAGAGAGAGAGAGAAAGAGAAAGAGAGAGAGCTCGCAACACCTGACAGAAGTATCTACCATGTGCCGATAGATGGCAGACGAAGCTTCCAATCTCAGACGTGTGATTGATGACTGACAGACTCTTTGATCCGGTGGACGAGTACAAATCAAAGGGTGCGGGGGCCGGGGAGTGGGGAGTGGGGGGGGGGGGGAGAGGGGAGGGGATAGGGGAGGGGGAAGGAGAGGGGGGAAGAGAGGGGGAAGGAGAGGGGATAGGGGAGGGAGAAGGAGAGGGGATAGGGGAGAGGGAAGGAGAGGGGATAGGGGAGGGGGGAAGGAGAGGGAAGGGAGGGGGAAGGAGAGGGGATAGGGGAGGGAGGAGAGGGGATAGGGGAGGGGGAAGGATAGGGAGGGGAGAGGGAAGGAGAGGGAGGGGAGGGATAAGGATAGGGAGGGGAGGGGGTGGATCTTCATATCGCACCCCCCACCCACCCCTCCCCTACACGCCCGCCGCCCGCCGCCCGCCGCCCACCTGTTGCACTAAGTATAACCACGCATGACACGGAACCTCGCGTCACCCCCCCCCATCCCCCCTTCCCTCACTTGACTGACGCCACGTCACGGCTGACGCGATGCCGGGATTTGTCGCGGGAGGTCAGGCTGTCTCAATATTTCTTTTCCTGTCTTTGTTTTTCTCTCTCTATTCCACGTTCTTTTCCTCTCTTTCCCTCCTCTTCTGTCTCCTCCCTTCCTTCCCTTCTATCTCCTTCATTCATCTCCTCTACGTCTTCTCTTCCTTTTTTACACGTCTTTATCTCCTCCGTCTTTTCCTCTCTCTCTCCCTAATTCTTTCCTTTCCCACCCTTCTCCCTGCCGTGTTTCCTCTTCTCCTTCTCCCTCTTTCACTCTCACTTTCACTCTCTCTTTCGCTCTTTCACTACCTCTCCCCTCTCCCTCTCTTCCTCTCTCCCTCTCCTCTCCCTCTCTTCCTTTCTCCCTCTCCCACTCCCTCTCCCTCTCTCACTCCTTCACCATCTCCCTCTCCATCCCGCCCTTTCCTCTATCCCCTATCAAAAAGGGATTAACAAAATCAAAGGCGATTTGACACATCTCGCTCCAGAGAATGACAGCGCCGAGGTTCTACGGATAATCTTCAATAATTCATTTGTATCAGACTTCGATGCGTGGGCTGGAAGAGGAGGAGGAGGAGGAGGAGGAGGAGGAGGAGGAGGAGGAGGAGGAGGAGGGGGAGGAGGAGGTGGAGGAGGTGGAGAAGGAGAAGGGGAAGGAGGAGAAGGGGAAAGAAAAAGAGAAGGAGAAGGTAAAAGAGAAAGGAGAGAGAAGCGAAATACCAAAAATCCAACAAAACAAAAATGAACAAGAAAAAAAAACGAAGAAAAAAAAAAAAAAAAAAGCATCCAGCAACCAACTTCCATCTCACTTCAGCCTGCCATCATCACGTGCCTCGGACTGGCACCCTCGCCGTCAGTGCCATTGGAAAAAACACAAAAAAAAAAAAAAAAAAAAAAAAAAAAAAAAAAAAAAAAAAAAAAAAAAGCATCCAGCAACCAACTTCCATCTCACTTCAACCTGCCATCCATCACGTGCCTCGGACTGGCACCCTCGCCGTCAGTGCCATGGAAACAGGTGCAATATCAAGAGTGCCACACGCAATAGGCACTCCCCCTTTCGGGCTTTCCTGCCGCAGTGTCACCTCAGTGCCACTCTGTCGGTGTTTCCCGAGTGGCACCCTGGGATTCCCTCTCCCGTCGCTGGTGCCACTGGCGGTGTTGTCTGGCCTCACCCTCGTCCCACGCGGTATATTTTCCCTGGTGTCATGTGGTGTTATTTGTGTTACTTATTGGGGTTGGTGTTATTTGGTGTTATTCGGCTTACATTGCCTGATGTCACGTGGTGTTATTTGTGTTACTTATTGGGGCTGGTGTTATTTGGTGTTATTCGGCTTACATTGCCTGATGTCACGTGGTGTTATTTGTGTTACTTATTGGGGCTGGTGTTATTTGGTGTTATTCGGCTTGCATTGCCTGATGTCACGTGGTGTTATTTGTGTTACTTATTGGGGCTGGTGTTATTTGGTGTTATTCGGCTTACATTGCCTGATGTCACGTGGTGTTATTTGTGTTACTTATTGGGGCTGGTATAAATACTTATAACGCTTGTAAGGATTCAATGGGATAAATACTTATAACGCTTGTAAGTATCAAAGCGCAAAATACGTAATTATAAAGTTTAAGATCTATGGTGATATCTAAATAACGTTGCTTGGCTTTACGTCTATCTATTGACCTGCGTTATTCAAAGCATTAATAATCAAACTTCACATTCCCAGCATTTTTTTCAATAATATATTCGACGTTGCAGATATCAACAAAGTCTCCTTCTCCTCCTCCTCCTCTTCTTCTTCTTCTTCTTCCTCCTCTTCTTCCTCCTCCTCTTCTTCTTCCTCCTCTTCTTCTTCCTCCTCTTCCTCTTCCTCTTCTTCTTCCTCCTCTTCCTCTTCTTCCTCCTAATCCTCCTCCTCCTCGTCCCTTTTCCTCTCTTTATTTCTCTCATCACTGCGCTTTCCTTTAGAAGAAAATCTAATGTCTATTCCTATTTTTCGCGACGACAAAATAAAAGAAAAGGAAAAAGAAAAAAAAAGCCATGATGGGATCCACCTGTCCTGTTGC
>BOPN01001346.1:288082-303082 GCA_017312705.2 Penaeus japonicus
GGAGGAAACGGAAGACCCAAAGAGGACGAAGGGGGCGGAGCCGAGGACAGAGGGAAGGGCACGAAGCGTGATGAAACGGAAGGAGAGGACAAAGGGGAGGGAGGGAGGGGGGGAGGTGGAGGAGGAGGAGGAAGAAGAGGAGGAGGAGGAGGAGAAGGAGGGGCAGATTAGGAAAGGGGAAGAGAAAGACCGTAGTCACTCGAGTCGAGATTTGGAAGAGGGAAGAGATCAGACGAAGGCGGTGAATGGAAGAGAGAGAGAGAGAGAGAGAGAGAGAGAGAGAGAGAGAGAGAGAGAGAGAGAGAGAGAGAGAGAGAAAGAGGGGGGGCGACCAAACTATCAGGGAATTACATTAGAGAAGTTGGAGTTGGAGGAGGAGAAGGAGGAGGACGAGGAGGAGGAGGAGGGAGGAAAAGGAGAGGGGGGAGGAGGAAAAGTAGGAACAGAAGGAAAAGGAGAAATAGAAGAAGTACAGGAAAAAAGATAAAAGAAAAAAAATAGCATAAACAAACAAGAAAATGACAAAACACACGGACAAACAAACCCCCACCCACCCAGCGTTGGTCAGCGGGGTTAGGGGGGAGGGGAGGGGAGGGAGGGATGGGGAGTGGGGGTGCGTAATCATCCCCAACAGCACCCGATCAATACGAACAGCATCGTCTCACTCTCGCGCAAAATGATAAACAATTCACACTCTGTCGGCGCCGTCGCCACCTCGGTCACCTGATGACGTCACGGCGGCCGACCATGACGCCGCTTTACCTGGGACGATTCTTGCTCAGTTGTATCCCCCCCCTAAAAATACTATAATAATATTAACTATAGTGACATTAATAATAATAATAATAATAATAATAATAATAATAATAATGATAATAATAATAACAACAACAATAATAATAATGAAAATAATAATAATGATAATAAGAATGATGATAATAGAAATGATGATAATAATAATGAAAAAAATAATGATAAAAAACAACAACAATAATAATAAAATAACAGCAATAGCAATCATCATAATCATACTAACAATAACAAAAAAAATACTGCTAGTATTGCTGATAGTAATTACGACGACGACGACAACAACAACAATAATAACAAACACCCCCCCCAAAAAAAAAAAAGAGACACCTAATAAACCCATAAATGAGACCTAATTCGCCTAATTGAACGCAGGAACGGCAATCCAACGATCAACTTCCGTCCAGTTTTAGTGTCATTGCGCCTCATAAACCACGCCTCACTTCCCGACAGAATCGACGCCACAGAAAGCAGGTGATTGGTTTAAGAAACGGTGGGTGAGGGAGGGAGGAAGGGTGAGGGAGGGTGAGGGAGGGAGGGAGGGAGGGAGAGGGAGAGGGGGAGAGAGGGAGGGAGGGAGGGAGGGAGGGAGGGAGAGGGGGTGAGAGAGGGAGAGGGAGGGAGGAAGGGAGGGGGGTGAGGATGAGGGAGGGAGAGGGAGAGGGGGAGAGAGGGAGGGAGGGAGGGAGGGAGGGAGAGGGGGAGGGAGGGAGAGGGAGAGGGAGAGGGAGAGGGAGAGGGAGAGGGAGAGAGAGAGAGAGAGAGAGAGAGAGAGAGAGAGAGAGAGAGAGAGAGAGAGAGAGAGAGAGAGAGAGAGAGAGAGAGAGAGAGAGAGAGAGAGAGATAAAGAAAGAAAGAGAGAGAATATATCATCGATAATGACCACCACAAACCTAAAAAATAATAAATAAATAACAAAAAACAGCAGCAACACACCCACGAACAAGCAACAAATAAACCAAACCCACCAACCCTCAAACAAAAACAAAAAAAAATCTAACGGCACTGCAAAGAAAGAGATAAACCAGGTAATCAGAGAAGACAAGGTCAATCAGTGACACACACAGCGGCATCACAGGCGACAAAAGGTCACAACCAAGACTCGCTGACCTCCGAAGAGACAGCAAGACCTAGGTCAGTTGCAAGGCGCTGCAGAAATAGAGTCAAGGGAAGTGGCCGAGGTCACGGTGGCGATGAAGGTCACGTGGCGAGACGCGACAAGGGCACCATCGCACCAAGGCCAAGGTCACCGCTGCGGAGACGAGCTCGCCGCTGGAAGGCCAAAGCCGATACGTCAGGCGGCGCTGGTTTATGTCTGTCTGTCTGTCTGTCGGTTTGTGAGTGTGATTTTTGTGTGTGCCTGAGTGTGAGAGTGTGAGTGTATATGTATGTATGTATGTATGTGTGTGTGTGTGTGTGTGTGTGTGTGTGTGTGTGTGTGTGTGTGTGTGTGTGTGTGTGTGTGTGTGTGTGTGTGTGTGTGTGTGTGTGTGTGTGTGCGCGCGCGCTCAAGGGTTCGTGTGAGGGTTCGTGTAAGGGTGCGTGTGAGGATGCGTGTAATGGTAAGTTTGTGCAAGTACGTGCGTGTTTGTGTTCGTGTTTGTCTAAATTCGAAGCGAGGCCGAGGACACAACTCGACAGGCAAGGTCGCACCGGTCGTAGCGCCACCAAACCTGGGTTCGGGGAAGCGGGAGGGGAATAGCGGAGACCGGAACCAGCGTGTGACGTAAGCATCCGCCCCCCCCCCAACACCCACCCCAACCCCCCACAAACATATAACCGTACCCCCTTCTTCTTCTTCTTCTTCTCCCCCTTCCAACTCTCTAACTCACTCTCTCTCTCTCTCTCTCTCTCTCTCTCTCTCTCTCTCTCTCTCTCTCTCTCTCTCTCTCTCTCTCTCTCTCTCTCTCTCTTTCTCTCTCTCTCTCTCCTCCACCTCTCTTCTTGGGCAGAGTCCAAGAAGGGGCGCCTCCCCCTCCCCTTCCCCCTTCCCCCTTCCCCCAACTTTACACGGCACTATGTCCTTCTTCCGCACCCTTGCCCCCCCTTTTTTCCTTTACCCTTCACTCTCAGCAGTAACGAGGGGGGGGGGGGAGAGGGTGTCATTACTCTAACCTGATAGATCGGTCTCCAGCTGTCTGGTGAGAGTTGGATGGTGGATGTTGGATGGTGGATGGTAGGGAGGTAAAGGGTGGATGGTAGATGGAGGGGGGAAGGGGGAGAGGGAGAGGGAGGGGGAAGGGGAAGGGGAAGGGGGAGGGAGAACGAGGAGGAGGAGGAGGAGGAGGAGGAGGAGGAGGAGGAGGAGAAGGAGATGGAGGAGGAGGAAGAGGAGGAGGAGGTTGAGGTAGAAGAAGAGCAGGAGGAAGAGGAGGAGCAGGAGGAGGAGGAGGAGGAGGAGGAGGAGTAGGAGGAGGTAGAGGAGGAGGAGAAGAAGAGCAGGAGGAGGAGGAGGAGGAGCAGCAGGAAGGCGGAAGAGGGAGGAAGAAGGAAGGCGGGGGGAGGAGAAGGAGGAGCAGGGAGAAGGAGCAGAAAAGCGAAAGGAGTAGGAAGAAGGAAGGCTAGAGGACGACGAAGACGAGGAGGAGGAGGAAGAGTTATAAGGTTAACGGCACGCGCGGATCCATCTTTCTTCGCCAATTTACGACCTTCGCGAACTCAAGTCGTACTCCGAGTCGCGGTGCGCAGCAACATCCTTGCAACAAGGCGCAACGCAAGGCTCTCCGTCCATCCTTTAAAGCTGGATTTGACGGCGGGCGCTTCTGGATCAATCGACTGCCGGCTTCCTTTTACAAAACCAAAAACCCACAAGGCAACAACTAAACAAACAAATGAATGAAGAATCATAATCCACTAGAGGAACAAACAAACAAATATTGAGAACAAAAATCTAAAAGAGGAACAAAACAAACACATAAACAATATAAATCTAAAACAAGAGAAACAAACAAACAAACAAACAAACAAAACCTCACTGCGACAAACAAACGGTCAAATCACTAAAATAAAAGATAAAAAGAAATAAAAAGAACATCACAAACTTCGCCGAGAACTACCCCCACCCCTACCACACCCACCCACCCCCACCAGCTGGCACATAGGCCCACCTACCCCCTCCCCCCAATCTACCTAACCTCACCATGGGCGCCGCGTCTCCATTAACCCTTTTCTTTCATTCATTGCAACGCTTTCACTAGGCCTAACCAAGCGTTGAACATGGCAGAGGCTAGCATGCAATCTAATAAAGGATAAATTATAGAGATAGGGAGGGGACAAGGGGGAAGGGGAGGGGAGAGTGGGTGAGGGGAAAGGACATGGGAAAAGGGAGAGGTGGAGGATGAAGGAAGGGGAAAAGGGAGGGACGGAGGGAGGGAGGGAGAGAAGGCAAAATTAAAGATAAAATAAACATAGAGATAACGCAATCGTTTACGTACACCCTAACTACCACCCACGCCCACACCACAAAAACACACTACCCCAACGCCCACGCCAAGTATTCAAAACGCCCACTCCAAATATTGAAACGCCCACGCCAAGTATTTCAAACAGAAGCACACAAAACGACGGAAACAAAAGCCATTACTGTGCATTAAGTCAACAATGAAATGTCAATAGGATATTACTCACAATCCTTCCGTTTAAAAATTAGTAACAAAACATAAATTACCATTGTCAGCAGCTGTATCCTTCTCAACATTTAAAACTTCAAGTGTTTTTTCAAGTGTTCGATAAATCGCTTGTATGACAGACTATAAACGTAATGAATATTTCAAGAGTTTAATAGATCGCTTGTGTGAAAGGCTATACAAGTAATGTATCCACAGGTAATGTATTTTCACAGTCGATTCATGGCAGAGTAAGCAGAAAAGGCGATAGGCGCGATTAATTAACCAAAACCGGAAAATAAATCATACCAAAACAAAAACAACACAAAAGACTAAGAAAAACAAAAACATAAACAAATTGACAACACATGACAATACAAGACGAATACAATACCAAACAACCCCTCATCCAAACAAAGAAACAACTTTAATAAATAAACAACAGCAGGAATAATAAAAATAGTAAAATAATAACAATAACCATGAAACAGGACAAAGAAACCTAAGAAAACAAACAAACAAACAAACAAAGGAGGAGGTGGAAGGAGATGAAACTAGAAACCTGTTACGCCAGGAAAGTGTCACCGGAGGCTGGTGACAGAACCAACACCTCTCGTGAAAGTAAAAATCCCCAGGTCACATAACGGGTCAAAGGTCAAACTGGGGAGCCGTGGGGAAGGCAGACTGGGAGTTAACAGGGAAAGATGGGGAGCCAGTATATGAATCAATGGGGAACGATGGTGTGAGGGAGAGGGAGGGAGGGAGAGAGAGAGAGAGGGAGTGAGGGAAAGCCGAAGGCGGAGAGATAAGGGATGAGGGAGAGGGAGAGGGAGAGGGAGGGAGGGAGGGAGAGAGGGAGAGAGGGAGAGGGAGAGGGAGAGGGAGAGGGAGAGGGAGAGAGAGAGAGAGAGAGAGAGAGAGAGAGAGAGAGAGAGAGAGAGAGAGAGAGAGAGAGAGAGAGAGAGAGAGAGAGAGGGGGGAGAGAGGAGAGAGAGAGGAGAGAGAGATAACAAAAAGAGAAGAGAGAACAGAGAACAGAGAGAGAAGAGAGAAACAGAGAGAAACAGATAGAAAGCCCAAGAAAAAAATAAGAGCAAAGTGAAGAAAGAAGAAAAAAATAAGAGCAAAGTGAAGAAAGAAAAAAAAAACCATTCAGATAAAGAAAACATACACGGATAAAGAAAACCGAGAGGGGAATAACAGTTAAAGGGCGAAAGACCAAAAAGAGAACACAATCTATAGACAAAAGGAAAACAAACGGAAAGTCAGATACCTTAAACGAAACCAAGCAACCACTTATATGAAGGTGAGATTGGGAAATATAAATATATAATAATATCAGTAGCAGTAATAATAATAATAATAATAATAATAATAATAATAATAATAATCCCCATCACCATACTAGAGATAGTGACACTGATTCCTGTAATGATAACAATAATGGAGATGATGATGATAATAATACTACTACTAAAAATAATTATTATTATAATTATTATCATAATATCAGCAATAACCGTAATCGTACAAGGACAAGCAACCAAAAACAGACAAGACAACCAAACCTACAGACAAAACGCCAGAAAACAGAAACCATAACCCGCACGAATCCCCCACCCCCACCCCACCCACCCCCTTCCCCTACCCCGTCCGTTCGGATAAGCGAAGCACAAGAAGGAAAACAGAGAATCGAACGCAACAAAACCAAAGCCAAAGCCACGCCGCAAAACGCAACCGGCGCTGCATATCCGAACACCTCGGATAACGAACGACCAACAGAACCGAATATCCGAAAAAAGCCGCTTGTGACGTAACGAGAAAACGTAACAACGCGCTACGCCCACAGCAGCGAGCGGTAACGACACGCTGGTCGCGGATATATGTATCGGGTGGCCATTTTGGATGAACGCAACGGAGCGAAAGAGAAGAAAGACGCAATGCGTAGGTGCAATCGAATACTGATTTTCTTTTTTTTTCACTCTCTCTCTTCGTGAACAAATGGTGTAGGACTTAAAAGCAATGACGTTTCTAGGTATGAGTATTAATAATAATATTATTAATATTAATATTAATATTAATAATAATAATAATAACTAAAATTACTAATAACAAAATAAAATAATAATAATCATGATTATAATAATGATAATGATAATAATGATGATGATGATGATGATGATAATAATTATTATTATAACAATAATAAAAAACTATTATAATGAGATAATGAAGATGATAATAATAATAATAATAATAATAACAATAACAACAATAACCATAAAAAATAATCAAAACATCGACTCACTAAACATTAATGACAGGTATCAGGATTTCATTTTGTAATCCTCTCACCCACTCCCCCGAGCTCCTTCCTTCCAACCACTCCCCCCAACCCCTCCCCTTTAGCCTCCCCTACCCCACCTTCGGTCGTGACTCGCCCCACGCCCTACACCCCGCCCGCGCCGACAATACAAGACACCTACACACACTCACGCCCTCTCTGCTGCGCCTACACGAATGAGTTACTCGTAGTAGCTATAACTCTCTTTCTCATTCTCTCTTTATTTCTTTCATATGCTCTCTCTGTGATTCCATTCGCTCTTCATTTTACTTTTCTTTCCTTTTATCCTCTCTCTCTCTCTCTCTCTCTCTCTCTCTCTCTCTCTCTCTCTCTCTCTCTCTCTCTCTCTCTCTCTCTCTTCTCTCTTTCTCTCTTTTTCTCTTTTTCTCTTTTTCTCTTTTTCTCTTTTTCTCTTTCTCTCTTTTTCTCTTTCTTTCTTTCTCTTTCTTTCTTTCTTTCTTTCTTTCTTTCTTTCTTTCTTTCTTTCTTTCTTTCTTTCTTTCTTTCTTTCTCTCTCTCTCTCCCTCTTTCTCTTTCTCTCTCCTAACGCGTCTACCACCTGCATTCTGATCGTTGTTGCAGCTACAATCTCTACCAATGCTGTATGCTGTATGCTTTATGAACGTGACCTTATCGTTGTTATCTTTATCATTCTATCTAACATCCAGCTGTCACTATTCTGTTGGACTCGGGTTCCCTTCCCCCTCTCTCTCTTCCTAATCCTCCTCCCGTCCGACCCTCCTTTCCTCCCTCCCTCCCTCTCTCCCTCCCTCCTTTCTTTCTTCCCTCCCTCCCTCCTTCCCTCCTTTCTTCCCTCCCTCCCTGCCTATTGCCTACCTCCCTGCCTATCTCCCTCCCTCTCACCCAACTCCTACATTCTTCTCCCTACTTCATCTCACTCTCCCTTCCATATCCCTCCCTCACCCCGTCCTCCCCACTCATCCACTCCCTCTCCCTTCCTAACCCATCCCTCATTCCGCCCTTCCTTCCCACTCCCGTATCCCCCTATCCCTTCTTAATCCCTCCCTAATCTCACCCCTTTCTCCCTTCCTAATCCCTCCCTCACCACTTTCTCCCTTCCTAACCCCTCCCTCACCCCTTTCTTCCTTCCTAATCCCTCCATCACCCCCTTTCTCCCTACCTAATCCCTCCCTCCCCCCTCCCCCCTCCCCCCTCCCTCCTTCCTCCTCTCTTCCCCTCCCTTCCCCCTCCCTCCTCCTCCTCATCATCATCGACGCCACACAAACCAGCGGGTCGCCACCATCACCAACCAGCTTCAACCAGCGGGCCGCCCGTATCAACATCATCGCCGCAAATCTCATCATTAAAAAAAACACATCACACGCTTCATCAAATGGCGCCCGTGATGGTTGTCACCTCGTTTAATTGCTCCCCCGTTTCCCCCACCCCCACCCCCAGCTCCCCTTCTCTTGTCTCTCTTCACTTCTCTCTCTCTCTCTCCTCCTCCTTTTCCTTATACTTTTTTTATTCTCTTTTCTCTCCCTTCTTTCTCCCTTCCTATCCCTTCCCTTTCCCATTTTCCCTCCCTTCCTATCCCTATCCCCTCCCTTCTTCCCCATTCCCTCCCCCGCCCCCTTCTTTTTCCTCTTCCCCTTCCCTTTCCACTTCCCCTTCCCATCCCTTATCCAACACCCCCGTCCGGTGGCTGTGCCGCTCAAACGCCCATAATACCGATGAGGGCAGCCCACCGCGGCCGCCTAGATGCCCCCATCGAATAAACCTCCCACACCACGCCCACATCACGCCCACACTACGCCCGCGGGAATTATAAGAAGCAATGGTTGAGGCAGGTGAACGGTGGAGGGGGCAATATCAACCCATATGTTTCATTGTCGTGGCCGCGTAAGGAAGGGTACCGGAGGGGGGGGAGAGCGGGGGATGATGGAGGGAAGGAAGGGAAGGAATAGGAGGGAGATACGGGGGGGGGGTTAAGAAGGGGATAGGAAGGGGATAGGGGGGTTAAGAGGGGGATAGGAAGGGGATAGGGGGGGGTTAAGAGGGGGATAGGAAGGGGATAGGGAGGGGGGAGGGGAAGGGGAGGAACAGGGAAGGGGGAGGGGGGAGGGGAGGAACAGGGGAGGGGGAGGGGAAGGGGAGGAAGAGAAGAGGGGGCAGAAGAGGACAAGCAGAAGAGGGAAAGGGTGGAAGAGGAGGATGGGGGAAGGGGAGGAAGAGCAGAGGAAGAAAAAGGGGTTAGGGGAAAGCTATAAAGAAAAACAAAGGGAGAGATGGAAGACGGGGGAAAGGGGGAAGGGGGGAAAGGAGGAAGGGGGGAAGGAGATGACGACGCGACTACCTTATGCAAATGAGAAGCGGCCAACTCAAACAGGCGGCCCCGAGCGATAAGAAGCCAAACCCCCGGGAGGCTGTAGCCGATCAAGGAGCCAACTCGGGAAAATTATATGTCGCTCAGCATCCTCGCCTCATTCAATCAGCTGAAGTAGCCAGCCTCTCGTGACGGCTACTCCGGGCTACTCCTGGCTATTCCTGGCTACCTAGTCTCCCCCCTCCTCGGTCTCCTCGCGCTTTGTTGATGAATCGACTTGTTACGAAAATTCCCGTCTTCTTGAATGAGTTTACTGTGTGTGTATGTGTGTGCGTGTGCGTGAATGCATATTTTCTCCTTCTCCTCCTCCTCCTCCTCTTCTTCTTCTTCTTCTTCTTCTTCTTCTTCTTCTTCTTCTTCTTCTTCTTCTTCTTCTTCTTCTTCTTCTTCTTCTTCTTCTTCCTCTTCCTCTTCCTCTTCCTCTTCCTCTTCCTCTTCCTCTTCCTCTTCCTCTTCCTCTTCCTCTTCCTCCTCCTCCTCCTCCCTTTTCCCATTCCCTCCTCTTTCACAAGAGCTTACCATCATCCCCTGCTCCATCCGCACCAGCGCTTACCACGTACGACAAAGCGACCCACGCACACCACGACCACTTAACCTGCTGCAACTCCATAGCGCCACTTACGGGACGGGACGGGACGACCCCGAGCGCACAGCGTATGTCATGGTACACAGGCCGCACGATACGACACAAAGCCGACTTATCTGCCGCTGCGGGGCCACAGCGGGCCGGCGGCGTGCCTTCACGTACCTGGAAAGACAAGAGACAAAATCAGTACAATGAGAATGGGAAAGGAGAAAATAAATGATAAAATGATGATATACTCCAACCGTGTTAATAAAATGGCAGAAAAAAACAATTATGTCTAAATTGTCTGTTTTTCACAATCGCAATGGATTTACTTCCTTGCAATTGCAGTTTATTTCCTTCACTCAGTGAAGATTATACCGACTGAATGATAACAAACGCACTTCATAAAAATAACTACGACACAAAACGATATGAACGACCGAATAGGAAAAAACAAACCGTTGAGTCTACGAAGAGTGGCGTAGCCATATTGAAAAGACTATTTTTATCCGTCTTGCTGATACAACCTTCTTCCTGGAGTATTCAAGACTATTTTGTGGAGTTAGCTGATCAGAGGTAAGAGATAGCCCGACCCTATGACTCCCTCTACACCATCTGCAGCATCCAAGGATCCTCCCCTTGTCCCATCCCCATCTCACTATACTCATGCTCTTTCGTCACCATAACTCTCCTTTCTCCCCCCCTCTCACAATCATACTCATCCTCCTCCATCCCCCCCTTCTTCTCTTTCCCTCATTAACCCCCCTGCCCACTCACCTCCACCCACTCCACTCCACCCACTCCACTCCACCCATTCCATTCCACTCCACTCTACCCATTCTACTCCACTCCACCCACCCCACTCATCCCAACCCCACCCACCCCATTCCACACCACACCACACCACCCACCACTCCACACCACACCACTCCCCACTCTACCCACTCCCCCACCAAGTACCTGCCGAAGGTGCAGCGCAGGTACGCGTAATTCACAAGCAAACAAAGGACCTCATCGTCCCGGCAGCGTCGTAAACATCATGGGAGGATGATGATGGGGGGAGGTGGGGGGAGGGGGAGGGGAGTTGTGGGGGGGGGGCGGGGGGGAGGATTGTAACCCACGCCGCGCCGCCCTTCAGCTCTACCTCCGCCCGCCCGCACGCCCGCACGCCCGACCATCTCGATCGTGGCGCCGGGAAGATCGGATCCTGGGGCTGATGTGATGGCATTTCGACAAATATTATATAGGCCGTTATTTTGTGTCATGTTTCGACCGGTATTTCAGGCAGGTATGGTGGTATTTAGATATTTCAGGACGGCATGATGTTTTTGATTTCGACTGGTATTTCGGTTCGGTACGATGGTGTTTCGACCGGAATTTCAGGCCGGTTGCTAGAATTCAGACTACATTTCAGGCCAGTGTGCTAGACTTCAGACTACATTTCAGGCCGGCGTGCTAGAACCCAGACCATATTTCATGCCAGTGTCCTAGACTTCAGACTACATTTCAAGCCGATATGCTAGATCTTAGACCATATTTCAGGCCAGTGTGCTAGACCCCAGGTCAGTGTCCTAGACTTCAGACTACATTTCAGGCCAGTGTGCTAGACCCCAGACCATATTTCAGGCCGATATGCTAGAACCCAGACCATATTTCAGGCCGGCAAGATGACGGACGGCTATTTCGACCGGCATCTCGAGCCGCCGGCCCGATGGCATTTCCGCGCGCCGGGTCCCGCCGTCACGGCCGCGCTCGTCCCAGACACAATTAAAACGTGGCTGAAGGTGGCAATCACCGACGCGTTTGCCTAATGGCCATCATTATGTAAATCTCGAAGCTGGAGTCAAGAGGCGAGAGAGCCCCTGGACGCAGGGAGGGGGGCAGGGGCGGAGGGGGCAGGGAGGGGAGTGGGAGTGGGGGGGGAGGCTTCTCTCTCTCCTCGGCTTCAGGCGTTGGGACTCCAGTTTCTCACGCTCACGCACGCTATTTTCTCTCTCTCTCTCTCTCCCTTTCTATCCTCATCTCCTCTCCCTCCGTATCCCCATCTCCTTCTCTCTCCCTCCCTATCCCCATCTCCTTCTCTCCCTCCCTATCCCTTTCTCCTTCTCTCCCTCCCTATCCCCCATCTCCTTCTCTCCCTCCCTATCCCCCATCTCCTTCTCTCCCCCTCCCTATCCCCTTCTTCTCTCCCTCTTTTCCTATCCCCTTCACCTCTCCCTCCCTATCCCCTTCTCCTCTCCCTCCCTATCTCCCTCACTCTACCTCAACAAACCGACGTCCAACAAGACACACCAAACACCACGAAGGACAACATTCCCATAATGCATCGGTGTTCACAGTCCTTAAGGCCGACCCTAGATCGTCGTCATATCGGCCTTG
This sequence comes from Penaeus japonicus, assembly GCA_017312705.2. NCBI lineage: Eukaryota > Metazoa > Arthropoda > Malacostraca > Decapoda > Penaeidae > Penaeus > Penaeus japonicus. The sequence goes on from BOPN01001346.1 coordinate 300,136, forward strand.
CAAATTTGCAACTGTGATTTTGCACAACAGGACAAGAACTTAGCTGGCTCACCTCTTCCGCCTCCTTCGAAAAAATGTGTGAGGTGGTGGGGTCGGGGTTTGAAGGGGTTAGTGTGTGTTTGTGTGTGTGTGTGTGTGTGTGTGTGTGTGTGTGTGTGTGTGTGTGTGTGTGTGTGTGTGTGTGTGTGTGTGTGTGTGTGTGTGTGTGCGTGTGCGTGTGCGTGTGCGTGTGCGTGTGCGTGTGCGTGTGCGTGTGTGTGTATGTGTATGTGTCTGTGTCTGTGTCTGCGTGTGCTTGTGCGTGTGCATGAGTATATATTAACGAACCAGAGACGCACACAAAACTATAACACGCATTACCTACACAATTACAAAACAAAGTATAAAAAAAAAACTAAACACACATTATCATGTGTTTTTAGCGAGACTTATGTACACTCCCTCTGCTTACTTGCAAGATCATTTAGCAATTGCACATAACCAGACACGTTGCACTTTCTGACCAAAGCGTCTGCTCTTTTGGGTTTCCGTATCACGTCCGTTTTACCCGCATTTCTTTCATTTGCATATGCAATGTGTGTGGTGGTGGGTATAGGGCTGGGGTATGTGGGTGGGTGGGGGGTGGGGGTGGGGGTGGGGGCGTGCATGTGTGTCTGTGCTCTGCGTCGCATGTATGCATGTGCGCGGTTGCAAGAATAGAGAAGGGGGGGGGAGGGACGTCTAGTCTGCGTGTGTCCTCTGTGATGCATACATATAACCCAATAAACATACATGTCCGTCTGGGTAACTGTGTCTGTATGAATACTGACTTTGTTCGCTTCTCCGACACCTTTGACACAACAGGCTAGACGTAACCTAGATCCAGGCGTTATATCTAGTTTAAATAAACACTCGCATTTGGAAAAATAAAAAATAAACAAAAAATGACTGGAAACTTCATGCCCATTTTCCGCTATTTCTGCAACCAGCCAGGATTAGACAGGAGGGGTAGGGGGGAGGGGTAGGGTTTGGGTGGAGGAAGGGGTATAGAGGGGTGGGAAGGAGGGGTGGAGGAAGGGGTATAGAGGGGTGAGAAGGGGGGGTGGAGGGAGTGGGATGGAGGGATGCATGGAGGGAAAGAAGGGGTGGGAAGGGGATGGGGTCGGAAGGAATAGTAGGCAAGGGTAGATGGAATGGTAGGCTGAAGTCAAGGGAAGAGTTGGAAGGGGATGGGAAGAGGGGAGGGAGGGGAAGGAAATATGAAAAACTACAAAAATTCAGTTGGAGAAACAGTCGCGCGGCCGCCTCGCAAAGCCACTCTAAAACGTGGCTTTCCAGTCGCACCTGCTGCCTCCACTGACACACTGGGCCCCAACTGGGACAGCGGACCCGCTTCGAATACATGAACTAATTTCTCTTATGCCACATAACGCGATAAAGTGGAAGAGAAAAAAGAAAGACAGAGGGAGGGAGGGAGGGGGAAGGGAGTGAGAGGGGGAAGGGAGTGAGAGAGGGAGGGAGGGAGGGAGGGGATGGAGGGGAGGGTAGAGAGTGTAAGAGATAAGGAGAGAGAATGAGAAAAAGAGAGAGAGAGAGAGAGAGAGAGAGAGAGAGAGAGAGAGAGAGAGAGAGAGAGAGAGAGAGAGAGAGAGAGAGAGAGAGAGAGAGAGAGAGAGAGAGAGAGAGAGAGAGAGAGAGAGAGAGAGAGAGAGAGAGAGAGAGAGAGAGAGAGAGAGAGAGAGAGAGAGAGAGAGAGAGAGAGAGAGGAGAGAGAGAGGAATGAAATTAAATGAAAAAAAAATCGACATCCATAAATCACTGACCTCCATCGAGGCATCACAAATACAGTATTTTTTATCAATTTCTATGCAAATGCAACATGCTTCAATTGCCCAAAGTCTATAAATCATCAACTGGTCGAACAAAAATGAAACTTTAAAAAAATTAAGTAAAGATAAAAATACCGTTGTGATCGCGCCATCAACTATTAATCTTTAATCATTAATATCATCATTGTATAGAATTATGAAAATAATACCAACACCAATACCAATGATACTGATAATGATAATGACAATAATAATGATAATGATAATGATAATGACAGTAATAATGGTAATGATAATGTCAATGATGGTAATAATAATAATAATAATAATAATAATAATAATAATAATAATAATAATAACAATAACAATAATAACAATGAAAATGATAACCCAAAAAATAATAATAATGACAATAACGATAACAATAACATTAATACCAATCATAAACAATGAAAAACAACAAACCATCTACCGCCATTAAGCGCCATAACCACGACGCGACGCTACCCTCCCCGTCGCTTCAAGCCACGCATGCCAATCGCGCCCTAACGACCTCCCAGACAAAAGGTCTAAATTTACATGCCTCCCGTTTCCTTCTCCTCCCCGCGCGCATTCGGCAGCAAAAGCGCGCGGGAAAAGGTGTGGGTTGAGAGGCAGGCAACACGTGTCGCGTTCATTCTCAATTCGCGTTTCCAGATGCGTGTTGGTTGATGGTGTTGTTGTTGTTGTTGTTGGTGGTGGTGGTGGTGGTTGTTGTATTCTTTATCTATGAGATTTGTTCGAATGAAATAAGAGAGAGAGAGGTAGGAAGATCGCTTAGATTATAGAAGAATAGAATAGAAAAGGAATGAAAGGGGAAAGAAAAAGAAAGAGAAAGAGAAAGAGAAAGAGAAAGAGAAAGAGGGAAGGAGGGAGGGGGAGAGAGAGAGAGAGAGAGAGAGAGAGAGAGAGAGAGAGAGAGAGAGAGAGAGAGAGAGAGAGAGAGAGAGAGAGAGAGAGAGAGAGAGAGAGAGAGAGAAAGAGAAAGAGAGAGAAAGAAAGAGAAAGAGAGAGACACGCAGGTAGGGCATGTTGGGTATACAGGTAGGTATACAGTGATGCTGAGGGGCGGCTGGGTAAGGACGCTGCGTTGCCACATC
>BOPN01001347.1:7500-10000 GCA_017312705.2 Penaeus japonicus
CCCCCCCCACACACACAAGCACAATACCTGTTACCCCACCGTGTCCACCCACACCTGTTCACAAGCACAGGACAGCAACACGGTTTACACCTACACTACGCCCCGTTCGTGCCTACTACCAGCCCACATCCAAAATAATCTCATTCCCTCTTTCACTCCGTGTTCCACATGGAATGAACATTTATGTTGATCATGCGATGGTGTTTACTTACACGAATGGTGATCGATGGTGTTCCTGGTGATGTAATTTAGTTTATACTTAATCTTTTCTTGATAATTTTCACATGGCAGTAGATATATTTTTTCTTTCGCTCTCATTTTTTATTACTATTTTTTTTACAGTTAGCTCCATTTGTTTTCATGATATGCCGGTTTAATGATTGCTGACATTAAATGAATCAGAGAAGTAGGATTAATCTCCAACGCTTTTATTTTGAATCACTTGCTGTAGCATTGAAGGATCTTGTTTATGATCTTTCCCTTATCACATAACGAGCATTTTTTATAGATACTCATAGTGACGTTGTTTGTAAATATCTCTATTGTCTGTTAACCTTTGGTGAAGGAGGAAAATTTGCTTTGATTCTAAATATCTGCTTGTTGTGTCAGACTCGGTATAACATGGGGAATCCCGTGATTTATGGAGTTCTGATGTTTGGGAACGAAAACTTTTGGCTGCATGTATCCAACTCATTTTTTTTTTTACCACGGACTATAATAGATTCGTTGTGTGAAGACATGTTTTATTGTACCATGTTCTGTTGTAATCTATACGCCTAATTTTAGGAATTAAAGACTTACACGTGATTTAGGAGGTACCTCTTTTCGTTGTCACTGTAATTGCATACGTACACGTGTTCCGAGTCCTGTTTCGGCGTCGATAATATAACTTGTCATTTTTCTTGCTCAGTTGTTGATATTCGTGTGATTATAAATCGCAATTTGCATATGCCTTTTCCGTTAATGCAACACTAATTTTCTCCGTGTATACTACTATTACAAAAATGCTGAAGATGACACCCATACCAAGAGAACATTGATCATTCCTTAATTAGTCATGAAATTTATGGCGTTCAAGGGTCATGTGCAGTATGATTTATGACCGACTGGAGTGAGCGAGGCGGAGCCACAAGAACGCGCGGCGACAGGGACTCGAGCAGCGCGCGGAGCTCATCCTCGCTCGCGCTCTTAAATCTTACGAGGTGGTCCACGGCGGCCAGTAATAACAACCCTCCGTTAAACAGCGCATGAAAGGCTTAATGTTCCGGCCGATGAGTACCCGCGGGGGAAGCCCATGGGGGTAGTATCGGCTATTTCGGGAACATATGTCATTGGCACTAATGCTTCGTCATTAGAGTGGCACTTGGAGCCACTCTGTTTACATTTCTCGCGGCACCAGGTACTTGAATCACTGCGCGCTCTGAGTGGCTCCGACCTGCCAGATACTCACTCCAGATGTGGCACCCCTGTGGCACTACACCTGCAGATGCCTCATGCTCATGATCGCTATCATTGATACACTTCCCTAACATCTACGTAAATAATGTGATATATCTAACTGAAAGGGGCATAACATTAGTGAACTATGCTTTATGGGATAAAAAAGACGGAAGTACCAGTAAGGAATCGGTTTAAATCGAAAAGTACTCAAAAAGCAAAACGTTGCCACGAAATCTTATCAGTGCTCACAGACCCTTGCCTGATCGACGCGCCATTTAAATATAACACAAACACGTTAAAGATGGAAGGTAAATATACCGCTGTCACATCTTGCCGCTCCATGTATACATAAGGGGTCCACATACGTCACCCACGTACTTCAGCCGGGTGTCTCAAGCTACCTCGTGTAAGAGTGTGATATATATTGCAACTCAAGAACGTCAGCTATATATAAACCTGTCTCAAGGGTCCGTCTACGATGATAGGCCTCAGCTTTGGACCACGAGCTTGCAGGTGCCCGTCACACGCCCCTCAGTTGTGCCCGGGGCCTCGCTGTGGTGGACGTGCGTTTCCAGTCAAGGTGGAATCGAGTGGTCGGTGTCTTAGGGCCAAAGTCTGGAACCTTTAACGGTGTTTTACGGTGATGTGCCTTATCCTCGTGCGAGACAAAAGATAAGTTCGCTTGTGCAATCTCGATAAGGTCTAGCCGTGGGAAAAAGTGAACGAGCTACGCTGATGATTCACGGGTATGCTATTCCTGAATGTATGAATGAAAGAATGTACAGCTTCGATTTTGAAAATAAACACGGGGCTGAGTGGTGCGGTCGAGCTCAGGATAAGAACGACACTTCGCGCGTGCTGAGAAAGCAGCGTGAGACAACAGCGGGTGAAGCGGCCCAGAGTGCTTCGTGGCTCGTAAACCAATCGTTGATATTCCTCCCACATACATACCTCAGAATCTACACCAGACTTTGCCACCTCCATCTTATCCTCCAGATCCGCCCACATCTCAGTCGTTCAACCACGCGCCCCATTCCTTGTTATCTCTCCTTAGTTAAGA
>BOPN01001347.1:15000-20000 GCA_017312705.2 Penaeus japonicus
TCTTGTGATCAAAGATGATACCTATTCTAGTGATGGTTCTAGTCGCGTAAGTTCGAACACACCAGGTGACAAAAGTTCATCTAGTTCTGCCGGCAGCTGCCAGGACCGTGATGAGCAGGCGGGGTCCTGGGCAACACCAGGGCACGTGGCAACACACAAGACTGCCACTGGCAACTCGAGTGTGCTGAATATCGGCCCTGACCCGTTCCAGCAACACTCTTCCAGTGTGTGTGGTGGGGCTGACTCACGCGCTCAGCCTGATGGTATCGGTAGTGGCAGTGCTACGGGCGGGTCTCGGACAAAACCATGCCCACGCCTACCCTCAGAGTCCGACCCAGACGTCGATGAGATCATCAGTAAGGCAGAACGTGTTATTGAAGAGACGAGAAGACTCTCTGCTGATATCGCAAACAGCCACCCCCCTGAGAATGATTTAGGACGGGAGGAAAACAGCAGATTTAAGAGAGAGGCGACGAAGGACACGTCGAAGCCGCGAGGATTTAACTTGGCGCCGAACATAGACACCCGGTGCTCGCCCGAATCGAACTTTATCGAAGTAGACGAAGAAAATGAAGACTCAAAGAGTAAAAGTGAGGATTCAGAGGTGATAGTAGAAGGCTGCCTCTCTATACCGCTGCCCAGGGCCACCACTCGCCCACGCCAGCCTCGCATCACGCCCCCCCCAGAGGACAACGTTACTTTACCAGACTTGAATGCAGCTCCTAAGCCCGCTCGTAGGGACTCCTTGGTCATTGAAGCTGTCGACGACGTTGATGACGTAACAGCGTGTGAGGAGGTGCAGCCCACAATAGTAACGAGTCCAGAAATACAGAGTAGTGACGTCATGGTTTGCGCACGAGAGAGCGGCCGAGGTGGCCGCACTGAAGCCCCCCCTTCCCCGAGGGAGGCGCGACCACGCACCCTCGCACACGAGACCCAGCCCACCCGAGCACCGCGCCGCCCCTCCAGCCGCGAGAGGATGGGCGGTGTCTTCTCACGGGGACGCACCGACGATTCCACGCGCCAACATCCTCCTGCCGCGTCAGGAGCAGCCAGGAGTAAAACCGTTTCACCTCCTCCACAGACGCCTCCGACGCCCACACGTCGGACAAGAGAACGTTCGTTTACTCCTCAAGAGGAACAGCCGCCGCCGCCATATGTCAGACAAAAGGCTGAACCATCTCGTAGGTATAGTGGCTTCGGACATGTGCAAAGTGATAATGTGCGTAAAATGCGGGACATATGGGGGACGAAACAGGAGACGTCGCCGCAGCCGCCGCAGAGAGGAATACGAGTACCTGCCAGTCCTCCTCCCTCAGGTAGACGGGCCCCAGATTCTCCGAGGAGATCGTCTTGCTCGAGGTCGACGCCCACACGGGAAGCTCCTCTGAAGTCTCCCACAAGAACAAACAACTTCTACAGTTCTACCATCAGCAGCAGAAACAGAAGCAGCTCGTCGCCTAGACGAGGCAGCGCCTCTTCTACAGACGGCGGCGCGCCTTTCACGCGTGACGCCTCGCGCAACACTTCTGCAGCTGCCAATTCTAGTCGGGCGCCACAAGACAAGTATAACCTGGGCGGATCGCCAGGAGGGAGAGCCTCCCCGGTCCGCACTCCCCGGACGCCCCGCCGTACCGCGACGCCCCCGCCTCCTCCGCCGCCTTCGGAGCCTCCTCCAGCGTCGCCTTTCCATCACAAAGTGTTCCGGCGGTTACGGGATGCAAGCCTTCAGCCCGACAGCGAGACCATCTGCTTCACCGAGGAGGAGGACAGATATAAGGTAAGATTACCCAAGTGATGGCGGTCTTTGTGTTTTTATGTAAGATAGTGATTTAACCTTTGACCTTCCATATAAGTAGGTACAAATCCAAGTTACTGGATACTAAATATTGGATAGAATACGGTTATGTAACGTGACAGAAACGAAAACAGTCGACAGTGATTCGGGATAAATGGCAAAAGTCTTTAAATGTAAACAAAATATGCTAATACTGTGTAGGTTGGTTCTGTATGCACGCAATCAGTGTTGCGTAACGGCCAAGGTCTCCCATAATGTTCAGTGTTGGAATAATGACATTGATGTTTAGCAGAGAGAGAGAGAGAGAGAGAGAGAGAGAGAGAGAGAGAGAGAGAGAGAGAGAGAGAGAGAGAGAGAGAGAGAGAGAGAGAGAGAGAGAGAGAGAGAGAGAGAGAGAGAGAGAGAGAGCGCAACAGACCGAGAGAGAGAGACCGAGTAGGAAAGAAAAATAATAAGAGAGTAAGAGAGAGAAAAAGAGTAGCCGATAGAGAGAGAGAGAGAGAGAGAGAGAGAGAGAGAGAGAGAGAGAGAGAGAGAGAGAGAGAGAGAGAGAGAGAGAGAGAGAGAGAGAGAGAGAGAGAAAGGAGAGAGAGAGAGAGAGAGAGAAAGGAGAGAGAGAGAGAGAGAGAGAGAGAGAGAGAGAGAGAGAGAGAGTGAGAGAGAGAGAGAGAGAGAGAGAGAGAGAGAGAGAGAGAAAGTGAGAGAGAGAGAGAAAGTATGAGAGAGAGAGAGAGAGTGAGAGAGAGAGAGAGAGAGAGGTCTCCGCGTCGTAGATGAACTCTTCTTGTAATTCGGGTGATTTCTGAGGGAGAGAGAGAGAGAGAGAGAGTAAAGGGAGAGGGAGAGGGAGAGGGAGTGAGGGAGGGAGAGGGAGAGGGAGAGGGAGAGGGAGAGAGGGAGAGGGAGAGGGAAAGGGAGAAGGAGAGAGAGAGAGGGGGGATAGAGAGAGAGGGGGGTAGAGAGAGAGGGGGGTAGAGAGAGAGGGGGGTAGAGAGAGAGGGGGATAGAGAGAGGGGGATAGAGAGAGGGGGATAGAGAGAGAGAGAGAGAGAGAGAGAGAGAGAGAGAGAGAGAGAGAGAGAGAGAGAGAGAGAGAGAGAGAGAGAGAGGAAGATAAAGAGAAAGAGAGGAAGATAAAGAGAAAGAGAGAAAGAGAGAAAGAGAGAGAGAGAGAGAGAGAGAGAGTAAAAACGAGAGAAAGAGAGGGCATGGTGCGACCACAGCATTCCTTCTCAAGCCGCGTGATGCACCGCCGAGATTCGCCGACACTTGAAGTTCCTATAAGTCACTCTTTTTTTACAAGGTGGACTTAAAAAAAGTGCCACATGTTTTATAGACAAACATTAAAGTGACACCGACGTTGATAACGGCTGCGATAGCTTGTCTATTAACAGCTACGGGACAAAGATGCGGTATCTGATGAACTTGTGTATTTTCATTTTTCATGCCGGGGGCGTGGTTACACTTGAGGCAGAACCTGTTTCTCCACAGTAACCTGGTATGTGCCACGCAAAAACCGCCCATATGGTTCATTCTTGGTGATATGTGGCGTCATGGTAGCGATGTTTTGTCGACGTATTAGTGGTGTAACGATTGGTACCTGATGCCATAACTGTTCTGTGATGATTTGTGGTGCCAGACAGGAAAGATCAGGGAGTGTTTCGCCTTAGGTAGACTTTACAGCGTTTGGTAATCGTCGAAGCGATTTTTTTTCTCTCCTTCGCTCAGCATAAACAAATAAAGGTAAAGAAGCGTTTGCCGATCTGAATAAAAACATTATCCTACAAAATAAGCAAGTATGTTTATGTTCGGACGAGTCATAATACGCACCTTAAGAGTAGACCCTTGCGTCAGGGCTGGGCTGGCTAGGGGGCGGGGATGTAAGGCAGGTTAGCAAAGGTTTTCTTTCGCACTTCCCTGCGGTACTCTCTCGATTTCATGCGTTTCATGGTCGTGCCAAAGGGCTTACGCTTGCAGTTATACGTAGAGGTGTTTCTGCTGTCAGGTATTTTAAGTCCGTAAAACACGTCCCTTTTCCTTGTGCTTTGTCGTTGAAACATACGTGTATTTCCGTTCTTGCTGAAAATAGTACGTAGGTCACGTCATCACTATATAAACACATAATGGTAATTATAGATCGCGGAGGCTGGGGTTACTATGTGCTGTTATTATTTAGTAATGCAGGGTATTTATCAATAACACATGTTTCCACGGTTACCGGAGAGTATTAGCTAGTAGAATCAATTTCAATTTTTCACTGCAAAGTCTTTAAATGTAGTGCGATTTACTCCCCAACATCCAAGGAGGGCAAACGTGAGAGGAAGGGCCAGGTCGGAAACACACGCGTGGCCGAGGTGTTTGGGAAGAGCCAAGAGCGAGTGGGATGTGCTCGCACTATGGCGAGCACATAATTGCGTCAACACGGTGTTTATTGCAGGAGGAGATGCTAATTCATTTATGCGTTTTTCTTTACATACTTATTTGTGGATAATGCGCGTGGGTTACATATGAATAGATGCCATGGTCTTGCTTCAAGGGTCGCGTCACTGCGTTACTATAGTAACTGTAGTCCTTCGGAAAACTGTGCTACACACGCTAAATTATGTGTTTGTTGCCTCCTCGTGCTTGCGTGCTGCTGTTGGCGCACTCTGCGTTTGTAGTCAGGGCTCTTCTGGTGGTGCCAAACTGCCCAGCTGAACACTGCCTCGCACCCACCACGCTACACCAGCCATGGCACAAGTTTTTTTTCATGTATCAAGAGTTGTCACTCAAAAGTCATTACGCGTCATTGTAATTGCTTGTTAATTTTATAATTGCTTCGCCTATCGAACTTGCCGCTTTCATCGTGAATTCCGAGGCATAATACAGTCACTCCATTAAACTTGGTACATCCTTTACACTAAGATCACCCTGCCTTAATATCTTCAGTGACGAAGGTGTGTTCAGTATTTATCCTCTCATAACCTACGACACAGAAACTTACGAAAACCTTTCCGATCCGTACACAGCAAACTTACATCCATGTGAAAGACTGAGAGTCATGTGCTTCTTATTACCGATTTAAGTCACGTTGGTGAGTGTCATCGTCAATTGAAAGCACAATTGTTCGCGTTCATAGTTCCACGGGTAATACTGCTCATCTCTAATCAACTGTATACAAATAACTGATTCCCAATTCCTATTAGATTATGAAAAGTTGCCT
>BOPN01001347.1:25000-27500 GCA_017312705.2 Penaeus japonicus
CACTCCTTGTTTGGCTTACTGCTGTGCCTGTGGCTGACATGGGCGCGTGGAACAAAGGGAATCGTTGTAGAGTGTTGTCTTGGGTATACACGAATGAATCAAAGTGATTAACCACCGACTTGCTACTGTTACCTTTTAAGCCATCTTGATTGCATTTAATAACAAAAGATCAAGGTGAGAATTCAAATTTGTTATGTTTAAAATAGTGTTATGCCAGTAGAGACTCCATGCAATATGATCCTCTAACACCGTCTGGGATCATGCTAGTACAACATGTAAACAAAGATTACGAAGTGTGCGGATCACCATTGAGTCTGCGTGAAGGTTAAACAAACGTCTACTGTTGTTCTTATTTTTTGCCGATGAAATGAGAACTGTGATTTTGCGAGTGCTATCAGACGGTGAATCAAATTTAGTATGATCTTCATCTTAGAAGCTATTTTTAGCCTTGGTGATTTCAAGGGGATTTTTTTTACAGTAATGAGTAAACTACTGGCGATTCCATGTTTTTTTTCACTTCACGTTTATAAGTGAATCCAACTATAAAGTGTATGATGGTGCATTCAACGTGGTTAATTTTATAATGAACCATTCTTATCTGAAACACACACACACACACACACACACGCACACACACACACACACACACACACACACACACACACACACACACACACACACACACACACACACACACACACACACACATACATGTGCAAACAAACAAATGCATACATTCACAGAATACGTGTACCTTTTCATGTGTATGCATTTAGGTATAGAATAATCTTAAAATGTCTGTTAATGTTATTACTAGTATGGCGCCTTGCTGTTGCCGCACAAAATGACATGGACATTATGTCAAACCACTTGTTAATTTGATCTCCGCTTAGCGCGCTAGTTGGCAGTGTAACCTTGTTTACCTGCGCAGGTGTGTTTGACGTAGCACGTGCCCCAATTTATGCTCCGTAGACTAAATTCCTCCCGCATACACAACCTAAATTAGTCCCTATAACATGTTCGCATGCCTACGCGAACAAAACATAGTAAATAACTCAACCTTGAACTTTCCGTTCGTGAATTTCCTCGCCTTTTAATTTTCCAAACCGAGTATACCATTCCCCTGATAGTTTAGAGCGAGCCAGGTTTCGCACACCTCACATGTGTGCCCGGATACCAAGAACAAGATGAATGTCTTTAAATAAACCCAGTTTGAACTCCTTGTTTCTTAATCCAGTGTTGCCCACGCCCCGTTCGCACGCAGGGACGGGGCGCGCCTCGCATAGCTAATGATGTTTCTGCTTGTGTTTCGATTTTCGCCTTTCACATTTTACTGCCGGCTGTGTTACACTGAGAGGAACATATTTCGGGATTTTTTGTTTCCTCGTTGATCATTGACTGCTTTGCATTTAGCATGGTCGAGTAAGCGTTGGCGTGCATGTTGATTTTGAGAATTGGGAGTTTTGTTTTGGATGATGGTGCTCGCGGGGGAATGGTCATGTAAAGATGATTTGTGAAACAGCATGATTCATACACTAGGTAAAGTTTAAAAGATTCTAAATAATAAACAGCATTACGCTCTTTTTGGCTGCCTTTAAATGTGAAGATAAAGATAAAGGTAATTATTCTCAACGTTTTATTGGCTCTAGCAATCACATCAAGTGTAAACTAGGATTAGAATTGTTGAATATAAACTATCTTGCATTTATATTTAAGTGTTCGTCGTCGAGCACTTTTAGAAGCTATGTCACTTAAATCTGTTGTCATGTAAACACGTTCCTTTGAGTCTAATAACAGACTCATTACTAGCCTCTGAGATCACCTGGCATCGGAGCCATTACTTCTCTCTCTCCCTCTTTCTCTCACTGTCTCTCGCTCTCTCTCTCACTGTCTCTCGCTCTCTCTCTCTATCCTTCCCTATCTCTCTCTCTCTCTTTCTTTCTCTCTTTCCCTCCCTATTTATCTCTCTCTTTCTTTCTTTCTCTCTTTCCCTCCCTCTTTATCTCTCTCTCTCTCTCTGATTCTCTTTATCATAATATATATGCGAATATGTGCCTGTAGGTTTCTGTTTCTATCTATGTATCTATGTGTAAAGGAAAATAACATTTCCTCCTGCGATATTTCCCCCAACCGGTTGTCAATGCATCACGTTTTATCTCGCCCGTGATGAATCCCCTATGTTTCCATCTGGCTTTATAAACCCTTTTCCCCCATCTGACGTACTTTTTTCCCCCGCCCGCCATCTCCTTTCCCCCCCTTCTCCCACCCTTCACCCCCACCCCCACCATCCCGTCTTCGCTTCCCGTCTAGTTCCTTTCGTGTGTACTTTTAACTCACATTCGAAGCGGCATTTTTAACTCGCCCTCCCGGTTCCGTCCCCCCCCTCTCTAGTCACGGTCCTATTTCCTCCCCGTAAATTTTCTTACATGGGGCCTCTATGCCCGCCTCTCCCCTCCTTTGCTCCCCCTACCCACGTCACAACACTTCTCTTGCCTCTCCA
>BOPN01001347.1:40000-45000 GCA_017312705.2 Penaeus japonicus
TATCATTACTCATATCAATGCATGTGCAATGATGATACCAATGACACGAGATATAGTAATATTGACTACTATTTTTGTTATCATTTCGCCTCTAAACTTGATATTACCGATATGGGACCACTAGAGCTATGGTCCCTAATGCAATTAATGATGATATTGATAGTAAGTATAGTAATGATTTAACATGTAGGAATGGATATATAACTGATATTAAGATAATGATAATAGCATGAAATATGGTTCTGATAAAATGACTATGTCAAGTAGATTCTGAACAATAAAAAAATCTTTCACACATACTGACGGTAAGGATATTGTAATGAGAACGGTTTGGACATACACTATAAAGAACCAACATCATTAATTCTTTAATGAGATGTCAATAAACTGAACACCGGAGGAAGTATAATGCGTATAATTGTATTTTTTTTTGGTTGTCTTATTTCAACATTATCAAACTATAAAAGCCATCGAATCAATTGAATGTACGGTCCGAATCCCACTTAACTCCACATTGGCATTGCAGAAGGAACGTGTCATCAAGATCGAGTTGACGGACTAAGGCGTTCGTTCGTTCGTTCGTCCGGCCGCCTCGGGTGCAGGAGCAGCGGCGGCAGCTTCGCCAGACTTCGGTGGCCAGACGCCATTCCCTTGTCGAGCTCATTACCCGGCCTATATTTGACGACGACGCGACGGCAGCCTCAAGTCCTGTTCTGGGAGATGACGTGTAAATACATGAGTGTAATTTCGTCATCGCGAAACTACCGCAGCTACGGGCTATGGACCAAGAATTTGCCACGGAAGCCCCATCGCCAAGCCGTCCAATGTCTGTCAAGGGACACGCCCCACGCACGGTCGCATACCGACATGATCTCTCGACGAGTGAGGGGCGAGATGCGCTTCCCTCGCTCAGGTTATGGGGAAAATGTTAATCGCATCCTCAGAGGTTTATGGAAAATTATATTTTATTTATGTTCTAAGGTATTAGAACACTATAAAAGTGCAGAAGTACATAGGAAGTATGTATGCATATTATATAGAATATATTTCATACGGTAGGTTATATTACAATAACCTGGAAATACTTTTGATAATTAACTTATATGCAATGTGTATAGATAAATGTGTAACTCTAGAAGTAGTAAAGGAGACATGGTGATATGTTTAATGTGCTAAGTATACATTTTTTGTATATGAGACGCTTGTTTTCAAAAATCTGTTCCAAATTTCCGAAATCGATGGTGATATGGAACCGGTGAGATTGCCTTAGGTGTGATGTGCAATATTCCCAGCCATAAGTATTGCAACACAGACACATTTCACGTCGTCCGTGAGGGATTCCGAGACAAGGAAGATTTCAACCACGTAAATCGTATGCGGGTTTGATTTTATTACCGTAGTTAAACCACCTAATGAGTAATTTACGTAGCCTAACGTCCCTCTCACCTCCAGTGGTGTTGATGTTTACTTTCGCCTCCATAAAAGAACGAGTAAACAGTCTGCAGACCATTGTTTCACGGGGATTCACACTTTACGATCGTGTATACCATAAACACGAGAAAAGCAGCCATTTGTAGGGATACTTTTTCTTAACAGCCGGTCAGTTGCAGTGCCTGTGTTTGCCAGTGGTTGATTTCGTTGGTAATAACATCGCGAAGGCATCTTTAACTCAAGGTTATGTAATTAGTTAAATGCTATTCTGAGGGTAAGGTGCCATAGTATCCTCATTCAATCTTGTTTGTTTTTACTTGCTGTACTTGTTTGTATTTAATGTCGAGTCGTATTTTATTGTCCATTAATTATTTTTTTCGCTGTAGGACTTTATACAAATAATCGTCTTAGGGACGAATATAATTAGCAGGTCTGATATACATTAAATATTCACTTTCACCCAGTTGAATTCATGAAGTCATATTTTCATCTACACATGAGAACAATACTCTACAGAATTAAGAGTAACAACTAGTCACATAGAAGAGAAGAAGGCCGAGCTGTTAGGATTGGATCAGAAATAAACCTGTTCTTTCCCTCACGTTCAGCACTGTGCACACAAAGACCTGCTTCTCCGGCCGCCTCGTCCACCGGTGGTACATGTGTTTACGCCAGCCTTGGGTTCACTTTAGAAAAGGCTTTGTCTTCCTCCATTTTATTTCCCGTTGATCAGTTTGCCAAGATTAATAAGCAGCTGGCGATTTGTGATATAGTAATGATTCACTAGTTTTGGTATGTTAACGATGAGAGATTTTGTATATAGAGTTATGTAGATTCTCGTACATTTTTTTTCTTTTTTTCCAGTTCGCGCGCGCAAAAGATTACGGAACGTGTTGACAAATATGTATAGACGACGAGACAAAGTACATATATACCTTTTTAAGCATGGCACAGCGGATCAACTCATAGATATTATGACGAGATTGTCGATTCTCAGTGAAACCACAAAAAGAAAGTATGATATTGATTTCTTTGTTGTTGTAGAGGTCCGTGAAGCCATAAATGTTCCTGGGTATGTACTGAATAGCAAGATCTTGCATTTGAAAGAAGGATTTACTTTTTTTTTTGTTTTGCGATACTTAAGGTGATACTCCCATGGGTAGGTCTTGTATATTTTAATTGCTTGATGAATAATATCATTGCTCACTAAATGCCCATTTGTACTGTGATGTCATAACGAATGTTTGTATTAATTTGCTTACAGATGAGCCGATGGGTGTCTTTCATTGCAGAGTATTTAATAAAAAATAAACAGAGCTTGCGTTTTTATTTTGTCATTTACGCACATATACAATGTATACTAGTTATAATATTTCATATATAACTTTTCATATATTTTTGAAATTGGAAAATGGAAAGTAGAAAAAGTGAAAGTACGCCAGAGGAGCCAATACATGTGGTCGCTCCTTCTCCTGTTTAGATTTAATTTTTTTTATTTCCTTTTCAGGACTAAACGATATTTAGATTAATTCAGTCTTAGCCTACCAAGCATTACACTTTCTTATATTCATTTTCTGTTTGACTTTTGTGAAATTGCTTTTTATTGATTATTATCAACTTTATCATTATCACTGTTATTATTATGACTAGTATTATTATTATTACTATCAATATTTTTACTGCAAGCATTATTGACATTAGCAGCAGTAGCTGTGGAAGTTGGTGTTTTCAATTTCTCCGAAGCAGGAAAACAGGAACGAGGCTCCTCATCTAAGGCCACTTTTCTGCCTCAAACGTTTTTATGCATTGGTGAATAGTCATGAAAAGGAAAACAGATAAATCAGTGGAGAAGATTTGAATAAAGAATACGGACGAAAGAACTGGTTAAAGTGTGTGTAGATATGTACGTCTCTTTTCCGTATTCTTCTCTCAAATGATTTATATTGCTATCTTAACTTTCCTTTTCCTTTTGTCTTTTCATATCACATCGCCTCCATATAAATATATACAACTGTGATCAAGCAATAAAAAAGTATGCTTGTTACCACTATTCTGCCAAAGAAAAAACTCAAATCAATATTCACCCATAAGTGCAGTCATTACACAAATGCACCTGGCATAGCGTGCAAGAACTTTGGAGTATATAACCCGCTCTGTTTACAAACTATCTGGCATAAATGCACAATCATTTTCAAGCCATGAACACAAAACTGTTCGCTTGCTCTTAGCAGGCACGGCCGTTAGTGCCACATAGACATTAGTGGAGTTTTAATTTAATGGAGTATCTTGTTACACTACTTTCATTTCACTACACAAAATGGATTTTTTATTTACGTACACAGATATAAAGGGAAGGAAAGGAGGAGTTGCATTGACATGAATTAGTGATAATATCAACGCAATATCAACACTTCCTGAGTTGATTATAAAATTGAATTTAAATCCTTTGGAAGTTTAATCAGATGCATATGAGGTTTACTGTAAATCGTAAATATCAAAATTGTAATTTTCTCTTATATATTCACTATTTTTGTTGTATTACTGTGATCGTCATTGCTACTATTGTTATCATTATTACTATTGAAGCTGTTGCTGTTAGTTTTATCATTACTGTTGTTTTTATTATCACTATCATTATTATCATTTTTATCATTATTATTACTATTATTATAATTATTACTATTATCGTTATTATTATCATTATTATTGTTATCATTGTTATTATAATTATCATTATTGTCATTAGTAGTAGCATCAATGGTAGTAGAAGTAGTAGTAATAGTAATAGTATTAGGAACTGTATTTATTGTACTGATATCGTCATTACCATTAGTTTTGTATGATTATTTTTGTCATGATTACTTTTATCACTAATGTTAGTATTGTAATTATAATTGTTATCATACTAATACCATTACCATTATTTTTGTTGTTGTTGTTGTTATCATTATCATTATTACTATTATCATTATTATTATTATCGTTATTACTATCATTATTTTTATCATTATCATTATCATGAATATTATTCTCATCATCATCAATATCATTATCATTATCGATCTTATTCATGCTATCATCCTAATCATTGTTATCAATATTATCATTGACAATACTATCACCATTATATACATGATTACTTGCCATCATCATTAACATTACCATTATTAGTAGTACTGCCATTATTGCCATTCAAATCGACGATTTGTGATAAGTAACAATTAATATACTGATTCATGTTGAATATTTTTTCCGAAAATCTTCCATTACTATGAATCTATTATTTCTAGAAAAAAAAATGAAGCGTTGATAGCTTTTGAAATTTTCTCCGCAGTACTTTTTGTCTCCGAGAAATAGTGTTTAGATTAACTCCTTGTGCATTAAAAGATAATAGTAGTAATACTATATTATCAGAGATAAGCTTTGTTATCCCAATGTAGCGAAGAGAACAGTCTTATAATACAGCGGGAATTTTCTACTAATTTTCCTTGAGACGCTTGAGTACTCTTACTTATGGTATCAGTGCTTTGTGTGTGTGTGTGTGTGTGTGTGTGTGTGTGTGTGTGTGT
>BOPN01001347.1:87500-88889 GCA_017312705.2 Penaeus japonicus
TATATAAACATGTGCGTAAGTATCTATGCATGAATGGATAAACAGAAAAGAATGATAAATCATACTTCAAGGAATAGTGCACCAAGCGCCAACTATCTTCATGTTGTCTGGGAAATCCAAAGGAAGGCTTTCAATAGTTGATATATGTTCTTTATCGTTCCAGCCGAAGAGGCACTTGGCAGGCTGGTGATGACTAATGGCAGGTTGGTGATGACTGACGGCAGGTTGGTGATGACAGGTGGCAGGTTGGTGATGACTAATGGCAGGTTGGTGATGAATGATGACAGGCTGGCGATGACTGGTGGTAGGTTGGTGATGACTGGTGGCAGACTGGTGATGACTAATGGCAGGTTGGTGATGACTGATGGCAGATTGGTGATGACAGGTGGCAGGTTGGTGATGAATAACAGGTTGACGATTTGGTGATGATAGTTATTTGATAATGGTCAGGTTTGTTATGACAATCGTATGAAATACAACGATCTTATCCGGATATTGTTACATTCAACCAATCACCATCAACCTCTCAAGCGGCATCTTCACCACAATTTGAAAAAAATACAAAGTCAACAAGTCAACTTAGAAAAAAAAACATACATATACGAGAATAACAAGAGAATACAAAGTAGGCAAAATTCACCCCTATGTCTTGCTGCCTCGGGTCATGGTGGGGATTATAGTTCTTCACAACTTTTGAAGACCATGGCGTTTACGTGGAAACTGAGTTTAGTTATATAGGGATTAAGAAACATTCAGAACTTGGCTGAAACCGCTACACTATTTCATAGGGAAAAAGAAAGTTCCGTTGTCTTTATCTGTTTATTCTTTTTATTTTCAAATCGTGTTTTTTTCGTGTATTTTGTTTATTCACTGTTGTGTATCATCATGTATTATCATCTATATGGTCATCATTGTTATTATAATTATCATGATTATCACCACTATTATCATTATCATCATCATCATCATCATTATAATCAGCAATATTAATACAACCATTACTATTATCCTAACAATTGACAACAGCATTGCCATGATTAATGTTCCCTTGGTTCAGAAGAACGTCGCGAAGCAATAGCTGCTCGTTCATTAATCATGTGTTATCTCGGAGGTCGTATTTCCCAACAACAACAGTCGTGTTGCTCGGTCTGCTTGGTGAAGTGGTGTTGATGAGAGAAACTTCTCTCTTTCTCTCTCTCTCTTTCTTTTTCTCTTTCTCTTTCTTTTTTCTTTATCTTTCTCTCTCTCTCTTTCTTATTCCTTTTCTCTTTCTCTTTCTCTTTCTCTTTCTCTTTCTCTCTCTTTCTCTTTCTCTTTCTCTTTCTCTCTCTCTCTCTCTCTCTCTCTCTCTCTCTCTCTCTCTCTCTCTCTCTCTCTCTCTCTCTCTCT
>BOPN01001347.1:96585-99085 GCA_017312705.2 Penaeus japonicus
AACTTATTCTTAAAACCACCTATGTTCTTTCTGGTGCAGCACGCCCATCTTCAACACAGTTATATCTGTCTCTATCTCGCATTCTTATTTGTTTTCTATTTCTTTTGTCTTTTCTGTTTTTCTCTCTCTTTCTCTCTCTCTTTCTCTGTCTCTGTCTGTCTTTCGTTCTCTCTCTCTTTCTCTCTCTCTCTCTCTCTTTCTGTATCTTTTTCTTTCTTTCTTTCTCTCTCTCTCTCTCTCTCTCTCTCTCTCTCTCTCTCTCTCTCTCTCTCTCTCTCTCTCTCTCTCTCTCTCTCTCTCTCTCTCTCTCTCTCTCTCTCTCTCTCTCTCTCTCTCTCTCTCTCTCTCTCTCTCTCTCTCTCTCTCTCTCTCTCTCTCTCTCTCTCTCTCTCTCTCAGCGTTTGTTTACTCATCCTTCGTCTTCATGATTCTTTTAAAGCCCACTTCAAACATACCTCCTAGGATCGTCAACATTACGCATGCAGCACTATCCCTGCGGAACATGAGCGATGTAAACTTTACACGGGTATTTACTGTGAAAATAAAGAACGGGAGTTATGAGGTAAGATGAGGGTTGCCACCGCCATTATTAATAAACCCGGCATATTAACACCCACGCTGTGCCAGACGTCGTCCAAACTAACACCTGGTTCCTCCGCTGTCAACCTACACAGATCCCCGAAGTCCTTTTCAGCTCAGGATATGGAGGATATGGAGTTCTTCCCCTGCCACCCACCTTCACGAAGCGGACTGCCAGAAATAAAATCAAGAGTGACGCATAGGAGACACGTAATACAGATAAAGATCAACCAAAGAGAAGCAAGAAGTGTCCATCATCGGCAGCGGCTGCCTGGCCGCCCACCCTCTGGTTTACAGAGACCCGCCCGTGTGAGCGCGTGGGCGAGGCTCTCTCAGGGAAGACGCGGTAATCCACTGGAGAGAGAAGGAAGGGCTTCGGCTTAAGGGATCCTGTAGGAGGAGGAAGTGGGGATTCTGAGGGTGTGTTGGAACGCGAGGACAAAATGACAGTATGCAAAAATGGAAAAATAAGGAATTTTAGTAGATTCAGTCATAGCTTTAGATTTAGACCAGGGATGGGATGTAGAAAAAGGCCTACATCACATTTTCGTGGAGTTGAGACATCGTTATCAAGTTTTCTTTTGGATGTTTATAGATGAATGTACATGACTTGCTAAAACAAACAGGGCCAAGTACCTTATTCATTGGTGAGATGCCTTTATCCATTCAGTAACGCTGTCTCATTGTTGTTATGGTTCTTGTCATTCAGATGTGGGTAAAATACCCTCGATTTAATATATTGACGAAATCTAATAACCCGTTTCCATGGACAGATTTACAGTATCTTTTTTTTCGTAAATTTGGATAATTTTCGTAAGACCGGCCATTGTGTATTTAAAAAATTATGGGTACTTTTTATCATTCATCATTCGCAACCATTCGTACCAACATTAATTTAGTGTTAATGGTTCTTCATAGAAGTCGCGACGCCATTAAAACTCTTTTTGCCTCGTTTGTTTTTCCTCGTTTATTTTTCTTGAATGCTTGGCGCCATCCTTAATTACTACAGATAACTTAGCTTTACATGTAAACTTGGGCGTTACACATATGAGAACATCCTGTGCAAAAAAAAAAAAATCTCTCTACATTGAACTCTTTTGTTACAAGCTGAACTATTTCAATTAGCAGTTTTATCAAATACTCCTCTATGAACAAAGAATTCCTCAGAATGTAAATTTCACAAAGAAATGAATATCTATCAAGACCCGTTGGATAACGGCGGTAGACCACAAAGTCCCGCCGTTTTTGGGTAATATTCCACAAAAGAGATCCTTTTTCGCAGGTTGCGAGGAAAAAAGTACACCAAATAGAGACTCCTAACAGACGAAAAAAAGGGGGGGGGACGCCAAACAAAAAACGACAATCGCTTCACTCAAAACAAAAGGAACAAAGCTTGCATGCTGACCCTCCTGTACAGACGCTTCCCTGGCTGGAGGAGCTGCAGCGTGGGCGAGGGCGGGGTCACCGCTTATTAATGTGAGCCGAGGAGGTACATACTGGACGCTGCTTACGTCATCGCGTTTTCTTAATGGTTATACCTATAAATGGAAGTGGGATATACAGGCGCGAAGAGGAATTAACAAGGCTGGTAGTTGAGATTTTTTTCCCCCTCCAAATTAGCTTATCTTTACAGGGGCATCTTCTTATCTCAAGCTATCAGTACGAATCTTGGATCACATTCATGAGTAGGGGTGGGCGGATACGCGCTTGTAACGATGGGTTCGCATTTTCTACCTCTTTCAATGCATTATCGTTGGATTGCCTATAATTCCTATAATTTGGCGAATTAGAGGTCTAGAGTTTTTTCCCCTTCTATTTACAAAAACATTTATGCAAATTAAATATCCGGTAGAAGATTGTACAAGATCAAAATTATTGCAGAAATGAACGGACAACCTACACAACATGGCAAAGGTAATGG
>BOPN01001347.1:104085-109911 GCA_017312705.2 Penaeus japonicus
TGTACTCTTCTTACCATATGCATATTTATAAAAGGATATCTATTATTTGCCTCTACTTAACTTCATATTATTTCTCGCTAAGTGTAAACATTATGGCGTGCAGGACAATCCCCAAAAAATAGCATCCGCAACTCTGGATCATACAATTTCGATTCGGTCATTAAGGTAATAAACGCCACTATAAAAAAAACTGGCCAATAAATTATGAACACCATAAAGCGTTCATTCTGATGATGCCAAAGCCGCTGCGGGAGATATATGGTCGCTTATGCACTGAAACTAATCGGTTTATGAAAACAAACGGAACAAAGGATTCGTTATGGATAATTTTCTTAACATTAACTTCACTCCACTTTGCAAAAGAAGGTGAGTGTGTGCTTATGAGTAGAAAGGTTTAATGTTTGGTGGAATGGATCTTCTGTAACATTAATATACAATATAGTCTAGAGGGTGAGGCATGGGTATATGATTCAGTATGATTAAGCAATATTCATGGAACCCTTCTGCGTTCCACGATATGCTATAGGGCGGATACCTCTGTTATCACTGAACGAAATGCGTTATATATAGTAATCATTAAGTATTTTTGAAGTTACTTGGTTATCAACGTAAGTTTTATGTATTCATTTCCTTCCTTATTTACTTATTTCCTTATACATTTATGTCTAAGTAATAGGATCATATCATTCATATCATGACTTTCTTCGTTCCCTTCCGCGTCCTTGAGTACTCATGGCGTTTCGTCACGAATCTCACGTTTCATGACTCTTCATATCTTTTCTTTTCATGAATTCTAGATTTTTACGGCCTTCTCGTATCTCCAATGTCACGAACAAGAAATGTTCCAGTGTACTTTTAGATATGGACACACGAATAGTAACGTTATATCGCCAATTTTATGTGTCCCATCGTCTGTAACAACTGTTCTTTTCTTAGAGTTAACGCTTTTTTGTTTGTTTCTTTGTTTTTCTTTTACTGTAGATATTTTAATTTCACCTCATCACCATATACATGACAAGACTGACAACAAGTATAAATGGTAATTGCTTTGAAAAATCTTTGTGACTCGTGAAAAAGTCATGACTCTTTGTTAGACATTTGCTTTCACAAGGCAATTTAACGTGGTGTGCAAATAAAGTTGGCACGTCGTCTAAATAATTAAAAAGTTGGAAGAAAAGGGTTCAGATCGATATCAACTACACAATGCGTTGCAACGGCCCTCGTTAGTCATACTGTGCAATATCGTAATGATATTTCCATATTGTTGTCCACAGCACATCGGCCGCTGACCCTTCCCTTCCCTTCCAAAAGTAAGAGATTACATGCAATACGCCCAAGCTCATAGGATGTCCCTTGGATCAAACTTTCCCTTTAGGACACACAATCGGATTGTGTCCGGGGGGATTGTCTCGTCCCACGGCCTCCCACTACGGCGTGCCCCCCACGCGTGAGGAACTGCCGCATCATCCAGGTGCAAGTCTCGAAGGGCGAAGCTCCGGTCCTTCGAGTGTGCCTCCGACACACCTCATTCCTACTTGCAGCCACCTCCTGTTAAGTACATTGCCTTTTGGACACCTGTTCTCTCTGTGCAATGAAAAGTATTCTTATGTGCCAATGAGGAGGAAAGCGTTGAAGCAATTAAAAACACCGATGCAGGAATAGTTGCTGTGTAATGCTGTTTATTGCTGGTATTAGAAAGGAATATTTTATGGGACGTATATCATTTACACCTGCTTGCTCTGGATATTGACAACCACATAAGGATACACTTGCTAGGTTGAGTGTAGGTTGACATAAGCTAAAAAAAAAAAACACTTGCCAAGGAGACTATTCTGAATATGTAAAATAATAATAATAATAATAATAATAATAATAATAAACAAAAAATCATAAAAAAAATCATGAATTAACTTTGGAAGCTTCACTATGCGTTCGCCAAAGCATATACGAGGCGAAGATGAGAAACAGGTTCAAAGTGAGTGACTGGCTCTGACCTGTGCATATGACCTAACGTATTCAGTGCATGTTCCTTGTTTTGTTTGAATTAATGACCCGGATATTAATCCGAATGAATGAAGGGTATGATTTTATCAACATCTTCGTTAGATGGTTCTTCCCAAAGCATACAAGGCAGTGGGAAATGTCACTGTCTACTGTATATGCAGTATTATATCGGTTTGGATTTGTACACTTCGGTGGACAAACTACTTATATAAATCTATTTACATATCTTATTATCTATATACATTTTGACTAAATGAATATTAGGGTGTGTGTGAATGTTTGTACATACAAACACACATAGACACGCATAAACACGCATATATGTATATACACATGCATATATATATGTATATATATATATATATACAAATATATATATATACTGTATATATAACCGCGAATCGCCGTCGCCATTCCGATGTCAACAAAACCAACTCCATCATTCCAAAGTCCCATAAGCTCCTATAACTAACACTCTAACTCTTCCTATCATTTTTTATTGTACTTTCTTCTCTCCCAATCTAAAGATATATATATATATATATATATATATATATATATATATATATATATATATATATATATATGTATATATATATATAAATATATATGTATATATATATATATATATATATATATATATATATTGATAGATAGACAGAAAGATAGATAGACAGACAGATGAATGTGTCTGTATGTGCGTACATGTCTGTGTTTCCTTTATTAAAACAATATAGCATAAACCCATGGGCAATAGATGGTCTCGTTAATCGCATGCACTCGGTCATTATCTCCAATTTGAAGTCTGGAGGAAGCATTAATGAAAATCATGAAATTCAACCTCAACAGCAGAAGCTCCACACGAGCAATATACAAAATTTGGGTGATGATGAAAATGAAGTAAAGTTATTTGCATGGCGATGTACCCAATTACCATTCTAATCTTAACATTACGAAACAGGTTCTACCGATCATTACAGAAAATTCTTCACTACCATTAATATTAACTGGATATAAGACACGCTTAATGATTGCTATTACCTGCAGTGTTCGTTCATCCACAAAAGAAGCATTAAGCTTAGTTCATCTTGAATATCTGACGAATTATCGATATGCAAAATGTGGTATTTGTCGTTGCAATTGCAGTCTGACCTGTGCTGAAAATAGTAACATCGAAGTCAGGGTACAACACCAAGCCCTCATAACATTTCCTCTACACGCCCACCCGCGTCCCGACACTTCACTCATCTCCTGACTATATTTCCTGTGAAAAAATACACTCATTCCCTTACTAATAAGTTTTTTTTTTTTTTTTTTGGGGGGGGGGAGGTTGTTTAAAGACCCCATTACCTATCAAGTTGTCTCGTTCCGTATTCCTTCCCTTGGGCTCCATGTCCTTGGCAAAAATGTACTGTTACTCGTACATGCTCTCTGGCCTTTGTATCGTTTTACTTTGCCTTTATGTATATCCTTTTTCCTTAAACATCATGAGTTTGACTTTTAGCTGTGGTGTGCACATGTGTTTAGATACTCCCCTGTGTCTACCCCCCCCCCCCCCCACGCCCTCCACACTACCTGGGATTAGCCCGCCCACACCACCTCAATATTCAGGCGTCACCGCAGATCGGGAGCCCTTGCCAGCATCACGCCCACACCCACATGCTTCGGCACCCAACATCTCCATCAGCACTTTTTTTTTTCCTCGACTTCTTTCTAGTTAATGGAGACTTAGTATTGTAAGAGATCCGTTGCCACCAGGTCTAGATGACTACAGGAACACATTTCCTTCAGCACAAATACTTGATTTATGCGTAACATAATAATCATTCTTTTGTAAGTATTTACAGAAATCACCTCGCGGACTTCAACAACCAATTTCTGCTGGTTATCTGCGCGCATAAACAGTTAATAGCTACTCTTCCTTCCGAGTCCTTCTGCGGTGCGGTTCTGTCTCCGTTTTCCCCTTCGTAGACTCCGCTATCTAAATATCCATCAAGCAATACACAGGGAGGCACGCTATTCTGCCTTGTTAAGCGTGCGATATGCGGGTAATAAGATATGCTGTTAATCTACTCGTTTTACTTTGCACTGTGTGTATATGCGTTTATGTACACACACACACATACACACATACTGATATGTGTGTATTATATATATATATATATATATATATATATATATATATATATATATATATATATATATATATATATATATATATATATATATATACATATGTATATGTATACACATCTAAGATTATATTCTAACATAACTGGCTCTTGATACCAAACCCACGTGTATTTACCTTATTAGTACATCGCTTACCTTCATGTGCGGATAATTAGCAGTAGACTGTGAAGAGGCACAGGGCGCTCACCTAGAGGAACAGGTGCCTGCTCGTTCTCCAGCCCACACACGGCGAGTGTCGAAACCACGCCTGTCAAATCCCTGTCAAAGCATCTGACTCCTCTTACCCAACTCCTTTGCATCAAATCTCCTGTCAACTCGTCAACTTATCAACTTGATCTGCAACATGTCAGTTAGTGTCCAGTCGCCTTCTACCGCCCAAGGGACAGGTCTTGATATGGTAATATAAATTTTGATGGAATAGCCGGCCGATTCCCCTTAAGACGTTTGCAGCCTTGAATGTCCCCGTTATATCAGATAATAGGTTGATCATAAGGAGAGCGACGGAGTGCGGCCAGGCTATTGCTCTTCCGTCTTTTATAACTTTCCCCCGAGGAAAAATCGGCGGTCACGTGACTTGAGGTCGCGTGCACGATCCGTGTATCTCGGTATAAGGAGTTCACATATCCAAGGTGACTCATGGGAGAGGAGTTTAATTCACTAAATTGAAGAAGTCCGTTTAAGGATGAGGGAGAAATCGCCAAGACTAAGAAAAGATTAAGAAACGTTTTTTGCATTATTTGCAAAGCTATATTGGGAAGAGTATTTCCTCACTTTGCGTTCGGTGAAGCACATACATCACGATAACGTTAAAACATGCATTGCATTCAGGATAAAGATATTCTAAAATCAAGCAGATCTCCGAGAAAGATCTTGCGGTAAATCTACTTCATTAAATGCTAAACATTCTGTCAAAATTAAAAAACACACACTAAGTAGAAATAGAAATCACAAATCGCCTAAAACACCTCGGTTCACGATTTTCCCCCCTTCTTTATTGGTGTCCGCATCAGTCATCGTCTTGTTAGCCTGACTGGACGGTGTGTCATCTCATGCTTCTAGTATGCTCTGGAGAGTCCGAGGTCATCCTTCATGGGCGGCCAACCTACCTCAAGACTGGAGTAAGCAGGCCACGCCTTTGCCCTACACGGACGTTACTGGAAATTTTTGGTGACTCACAGTTCAGATGCTATATCGCATAGTTTGCATTATGTAATTCTTTCTTCTCACTGACCTGAGAATTATAATGTCTTTCGTCATGATTGATGGGATTGTTCACTGAAACCGAAGATGCATTCCACAGAAAATGGGTAATCTTGGTACAAAATACAATGATAAATTTCATAATGATGCAGTAGATGGAAGAGAGAGAGAGAGTATGCAGAAAAAAAATAAAGAAGATTAGAGGGAAATGAAAAATAAATCATGCACGCACATATAAGCAAATAAACAAACACGCGGACGAAGAGACAAAGTGAAAAGAAGAAAAAAAATAGAAGATACATCAACAAGCGAGAATAAACATAGATTACTGCAACAGATAACAAGACAAACGTAAGAAGAAACGAGAGAAAAAAAGAGAGGACACAGCTGAGAGACAGACACAATACCTGGTGTGATGCTAGCAGTGCT
>BOPN01001347.1:139355-141855 GCA_017312705.2 Penaeus japonicus
CATACACACACACACACACACACACACACATATATATATATATATATATATATATATATATATATATATATATATATATATATATATATAATATATATATATATATATATATATATATATATATATATATATATATATATATATATATATATATATATCGGTCATAGGGTATACTGTTAGTTTCAGAATACTTTCTAGGTAAACAATACATAAAATCAAAGGATTGATGAATTTTAAGATACGTTTATACTATGAAAATACGGATGTCAATGACTCTTTAAAATAGAACCAATGATAAACAGAATGTTTCTTCACCATTATCCTAACCATTGTATATATGGTGTGTAGACGTACAATGGTAACTTAGTGTTTATTTGACATCTATAACTATTTGATTATTTAGCGCAAGGCTTATTTATCTTATAATTTATTTTATTTTCAAAGGACAGAAACTGTGTCCCAGAATTAAAAGGCCTTCGGATTTAGAGATGATGATTTCATATACTGCTTACATTCTATTTGAAGTGCTGGACTTGGATAGAACACAGCTAGTGTAATTATATATAAATATATATATATATATATATATATGTATATTTATATATATATATATATATATATATATATATATATATCTGCATATATATACATATATATAAATAAATATATATATATTTTTTTCTTGTGCTGCCACCATTCATTCAACCTTAATTACACTTTCTCTCCACCAGTAAACATCATTTAATATCAACCCCCCTTTTCCATCTGCCTGTCTCTGTCTACTTATATATAATCTCCCTTCGCTCTTGCTCTCTCTCTATCTCCAACTTTCTGTCTTCATCTCCCTTCTACCCCCCTCCCCCTTCGCCCCTTGTTGGACGAGTGCAATGAGACAGAAGCTGTAAAAGAGCTCGAGCCAAGAGATCTCTAGCAACTAGCGGAGGTGATCAGATTACATATATCCGGTCCACCACGCATGTGTTCTCGTCATCGCCATTCGTGTTAAAAGTCGCGATCATTACCACCCAAGAATGGTGGTGATCATGATTCGTCAGTAACAATCCATTTTGTCCTTTCATATTCGTTATGATGACTGGTTAATCGTGTTACAGATTGGGAAGTTGTGTTGAAAAAGCTTGTGAGCTTTTTAGATTTCATTTCTTTTGATATATGCATACAGCATTGGCTAACAAAAACTAAAGTAATGTTAGAGACTGTGTGTCATGAGGTATGCGGATGTATTTAAATGTGCATTCGCGCATGTTGACTTGTCTTGTATATGTACGTATCTGCACGTTTCTGTACAGCACTGTACTTTTTTACTTTATTTTGTCCTTTTTTACGTTTTGCATGACTTCTGATTAAAAAATAACATCTTCATATAAATATTGTTTTTCAAAACCTGTTTCATCTATGCTACGTGAATTGTGTGTATTTGAAAATTTCATGAGACCTTTTAAATGAATTCCAGTAAGCATCTGGTACAATATAAGGATACGTTAGTTCATGTCTGTTCATTATAGATGATTAGTTGGGAAGACTGATTATGTTCTACATTGGTAGGCTTTAGGCCTATATCATGCCGAAAGTTAAGCCGAATGCGTGGTTTTACTCTAATTTACTTTCGCACGAGTCTATCTTCACATTTAGTTACCTGCTTATACGATACTTTCCAGCACCGTCCATGATTAAACCAAACACTAGAAACTGAAAATATCTTCTTTCCTTTTATAAATAGAGAAAATGTCGGTCCTCTCGCCAGTATATATAGTAAGAAAATTAGATATCTACCTTCCATTCCAGCAGCAATAAAACACCATTTTTCCTACACCAATCTACGAATTTTATAGTATTTGACCATCACCCCATACACGGGGTAACCAGACAAACAACTCAACTTGTGAAAGTGAATCAAAATAAACCCTTTCCATCCTTTTACTAAGATACTATAATGAAAACAAAATATCTAACTGATAAAAGGCCCTACAGTATTTCATTGCCCTTCCCTCTATCTTCCCTCTCTCTATCTTAGCAAACGAAGTGGAAACATTGCTATCAGTGCGCGCTGCCGGCGGCGTGAGAGGAACCAACGCATCAGTCGATCAGCTGATCCTCGACAACAACCATGGCCGGGTCACCTGCAGACGACCTCACCTTTCTTCAGGCGTTTGCCAATTTATTAGGGGCGCCAGAACCTGCGTTACGGCTCTTGATATCGATATTGATAGGTAAAGTTGCACAAGTGGGGTCTCGAGTGAAGAACTACTGCGTGACGTGTTATGGCGTGTGTAAAGGCGGTGGGAGTGCGTTTGGCGCTTGGAGAGGCCGAATGACGAAATCCGAACATGTGCCTGGCGTGCTGACGGAGTAAGGTTGTTTTTAACCTTTTCCATATGAGACGTCTGGCCTTTTAAATCTCGAAGAGCCTTGATGACTGAGAGACATTGTCATAAGTGCTGGCACGGACTGAGAACGAGAGCCTGGGTGGAAACTGCACTGC
>BOPN01001347.1:149355-151855 GCA_017312705.2 Penaeus japonicus
GGTTGCCAGAAAACTGAACATTAACTAACACTCCTAGATCATGCAAAAGTCTACAGTTGTTTTAATTTTTATAAATTTCTGTCAGAAATATTTTCCTTTAGATAGCCTCTTTTCAGTTATATATATTCAGATACATGAAACCATAGCTATAACACTTTTAATAATCATAGGAAATTATAAATTCATTTTGTTAGTCTAATTTAATTTGAGATTAACCAAATTGATGGTTCACTAGCACAGGGCATACACAAGAGTATACATTTGGAACCATAAGGCTAAGCTCTATGTATTTTTTCTATTTTTATATGTAAACTATAAATAACATTGAGAGTACATTTTCTAGCTTCAGCCACAGTTCACCATCTTTATAGTTTATGCACAGTGAGCTTTAAAACCTAATCTTTCTATGCATCTATATATATGATAGAGTTAATTTGCAAGTTTCAGCCAGCATTTTGAATGCACAAGAAAATAGAGGTAACAGGAGGGTAGCTGTGTGATAGAGAAGCTAGCACTAGGATACCCAGTTATCAGGGACCAGGATTCCTTTGTACAAAGAGGAACATTTACCATTAAAGTATTCATTTAGTTATTTAGATATGATTTGATTTTACTTTAACCCATAACAGACGTGGATAGATTTGCTTGCCCAGTCTCCAGAATGGGTTTTATTTTAGAGCGAGGCAGCTTCACGCAACATGCCTTGAATTTTCCCACTCTCTTTCAGTCACTCATTGTAAAAATAGAGTTATTTTTATGTTTGTCTTCTATTTTATTATTATTATTATTATTATTATTATTATTATTAGAAAATATTTTTCCATTTCAATAAACTATTCTGACATAACAGAATTGTAGTACCAGGAAGTTTTTACTTGTAATATAAAAAGGGAATGCACTAGATAAGAATAAAGAAAATTAAACTAATCATTAGTAATAAAGTATTTCTCTTGGATCCTATTGTCAGAAGCAAAAAATTATATTTTGGTCTTTATTCTGTCATATTCATTACTTCTATATCTTTTCTTTTCAAGGTCATAATGTTATCCACTCGGCCTTGTGTGTCCTGGCTGCCTGGCTGCTGCTGCTGGTTATGGGAGGAACTCTCAAGTCTGTCATTATTTCCTTCCTGTTCCAGATGACTTACTTACTTGTGGGTAAGTCATTAGTATTGCTAAAATACTGGCAGTCAAACATTTTTGAGTTTTGTAAAGCAACAGGTTATGGATATTTTTTTTTTTTTTTTGTGTGTTTTATTATGATTATGATAGCTTTTTCAGTATTAAATATTGGGTCAATCTTCAATGTCTTTTAAGATATATACATATATATATACATATATATAAATATATATATATATATATATATATATATATATATATATATATATATATATATATATATATATATACATATATATATATATAGACTTGCAAAACACTCTTCCGTGTTGATAAATGGCAGATAAACCCACTATACACAAAATAGATTTATTGAAAATGAGGCGGTTCAAGATCACATCTGGATCCCATCTTTGAACCTGAAGATGGGATCAGAATATCTGAAAACTGTAGGTCTCATTTTGAAATAAATCTATTTTGTGTATAGTGGGTTTATATATATATATATATATATATATATATATATATATATATATATATATATATATATATATATATATATATATATATATATATATGTATATATAAATAAATAAATAAATAAATAAATATATATATATATATAAATATATATATAATGTATATGTATATGTATATGTATGTATATGTATATGTATATGTATGTATATGTATATATATGTATATGTATATGTATATATACTAATGTAATATATGGATATAGATATAAATAGATATAGATTTAGATTTCGGTTTATTCTCATTAAATTAGGAAGATGAGACTTGTTGCCTTGTTTTAAAAAGATTGATAAGAGATAAATTAGAGCTTGATAGAGGTCTGTCTGTTTTCTTTCTTTCTCATGCTTCTCTTTTGTCACTCAACCTTGTGATATAGTAAGAAAAAAATGTTGATATAGTGAATTAGTTTGTTTAAAAGATGTGACTGGCATTTCAAAATCAATAGACCTAATGCTGCTAAACCCTGCAACATATATTTCTTTAACTTTGCATACTACTTTTAACCCATTCGTGCCGGTTGACTTGCTATCACGTTCAGTGGTTTTTGGGTCAGACACCGGCAGCAAGATATTTAGTCAAGGCCAGTGCACTGGGTGATCGGGCGTACAGTGCTCACTCGTGGCTAGTGCGCCCAAGAATCCAGAGGGAGCCTTATGCATTCAAATACCCCGGTATTCTGACCAATTAGAGTCGAAATAGCCCCATTGTGAATAGGTTAAGGCTTGTAAGATTAGTAAATGACATCTATAACTTACCTAGATTTTCAATTTGCTGAATCCCTTATAACATAAAGTTTGTAGTATGGAAGAAGAAATATTGCTTAAAACAATAGAAAGATGTAA
>BOPN01001347.1:159355-166855 GCA_017312705.2 Penaeus japonicus
TTTTTAGACCTCATGACAATAGAAATTAGAATGTCTTTCGTATGAGCTGTAATTTAGATGTGCTCATGCTTGAAATGGTTTAGTAGATGTATGCTACATCTAGATCACAATTTCAATTTCAGATTTGTGGGTTTTATCAATATGATAGTTGGGAATAATGGGTCTCTTTTTATATATCATAAACTTTGAACAGCCTTTTGTAAGTGCTTCCTTCACATGCACCAAGGGGTTAATCAGGTAAATGGTGCACTTGTCTCAACAACTACAGGATGCTGATTTTTATTTTTACAAGTGCACTGTGACTTATTTTATTATTTTTGGTTTTCTATTTTCTTTCTTGCTTGTTAAAGATATGACACATCTCTCCTTCTATTAGTCCCTTCAACACATTTTTACTGGCCTCAGGACTAGCTTTCAATGGCCGGGACACAGATGGATGTATGCGATGGGATGGCTGTAGGAACGTCAAAATCCTTCTCTGGGAGGGGTCCACCCAATTTGGCCATCTCATAGAGTCCTTCAATACAAACACCAATGCCTGGGTAGCGCAGTAAGTTAGCTAAGATCCCAAGTCTTGTTTGGGTTATGATTTGTCGTTGAAAGGTGATTTGATTACTAAATCTGTCTTACAATAATTGTTTTGTGCAAATCTTATTTACATGATTTAGCAGCTAACTACAAATTGGAAGTAGAGATTTTATTTGCTTCTATTTAGAACTATAGTATTTAATTTTTATATGTTCAGAGAACATGTTCTGGGAGGAAAAGTATTTGTTTGTCTTGTTGACTTATACAATAGTAGGAGGGTTCTGTGAGAAAGTACGAATTTCTGGTAGATCTGTGAATGTGCGTGATTTTGTGACAAAAAGTAATTAGTGTGGGAATGATTATTGCAGGTGTGCAAGTGTGATTTTTGGGAGCATTTTCATGCAACCCTGTAACAAGCTAAAACTAAGTATCTGCAAATGATAGAGGTAATGGGGGAAGTCCAGTCAGCTTCACCATCCATGTAGCATTTATCTGATATAGATAGCATTAATACCTGGTTTAATTCAAGAAAGATAAGGCTCCAGAAATGAATAGTTTTATGTAGAGTGTAGTAGGTGAATTATTTAGTATAAAGTGGCTTCTTGTTAATGGGTGCTATAGTCCTTTGTAAGATATGGATGAAAATTGAAGATCATTGTAATTTTGTAGATTTTGAGGATTTGTTAATTATTCCAGTGCAATGTTATTCAGTGTTAAGGACCTTCTCTCTATTCTGCATTTTGACTATATTACCTTCTGCATTTTAAGATGATCGAAGGATTTAAAGTTGTCTTCTTTTAATTCTCAGTGACAGTGTATGATTTGTTGCATGGAGCATGTTTTTGACATTTTGTACTTCAAAATTAGCAGTCTGTTACAAGTAGGGTTTAGAAGTAGTCTATAGTTTATGGAACTGTTTTTATTGCATTGGATGCTGTATAATTCAGGATATTGAGGTGTGATGTTAAAAGAATGCGATCAAGATCCAGGGCATTCAAGAACAGATTAATAGATTGCACTTGATTTCAGTTTTGATTTGATGCACTTTAATGTTACTATTGTTTTCCAAAGTAAAAGAATAATAAGGCATACTTTCATAAGGGAAAAAAGTTAGAGTTTAAACAGAGAATTAAATACAAGAATAAGAGGGAAAAATGAAAATTTTATATTTTTGATAGGCATTAACCCAAGATATCACATTAAGTGTTGGCAGTAATTGCTGCCTGGGACAAGATATTTTGTCATGGTTTTTCATATGGCTGCCACGCTGGGTGAATGGGCGCATAGCAATCGGTCACAGCCAGCACAGGCAAATAGCTAGAGGGATTAGGCCTACATACTTGAAATACTGTAGCATTTAGATTTCAGTTGCTTTGAGGTTCTTGTTTTTGTTTACACTATTTCACAAGGAAAGAAAAATTTGTCAATACAAATGGAATTATTTGTAATGATGTAAAATGCGTGTTTAGCGGGAGAGATCACAATGTGATAGGATGTCATCCAGCGGAAGCAAAATATTCCCATTACATGATAGCACGTCATCTGGCATTAATCAGTAAAGGAATGTAAAAGGCTGCTACATATTCCAGGCATTGAAGATTAGAAACATGTTGTCCTATTCTTCATTTTTTTTAAGTTTAAAGAACATGAATGAATCATGAATAAGTTTGTGCTAGAGACTATGACATTATATGAATGAGCATGTTAAGTGTTTTGTAAGCCTGAAATCAAGTGGTTTTTCCTTGAATAAGGTGATAAATGAAGATGTTTTCGTTAAATGTTCTTGTTTTGTTTTTGTATTTGTGACATTTGTAGATAGATATGGTTTTATATTTAGTAGTCAGAAATATTGGGATTTTCATTACTATGATTGTAGTAGTATTAAATGTAGAATTGTTTCTGTTTTAGTCATAGTCATTCTAGAATATTTTTCATTAGCATTGGTATTATTGATATTTTTTTATTGGTTATGTATTTTATTGTCATTGTTATTTCAAAGTTGCAAATTTGAACAGATATTTATCTTGGGTATTTAGAGACAATACTCAAGAGTTTACAGTAGGGTATATTGTCTACAACATGGATTTTTCTTTAGAGCTTAATGAAATTTACATAGTGATTTAGAGGAATTTTGTCCTTCCATTTGGATGCATGCAATGTATTATATCATGATCTGCATGGCTGTGCCTGTAAATATGCATGAATTTAAAGCTTTTGGATGCTATTTAATGTTTAGTCTCCCAGTCCTATTATATCAAGAATGTGAAGTTTCAGTCCTGAACATTGGTTTCAATTAGATCTTTCATAGTCTTAGGATTGAATGAGAGAGAGTGTGTGCTTGTGTGTGTTTGAATGTTAACCAGAGAATGTGCAAATGGGGGGTAGTTTAGGGTAGTGAAGATAATCAGTTAGCAGATACAAGAAGCTTTTTAGTAGATGTTTTAACAGCTATATGAAATGCAACCAAAAATGGTCATGTTAACTGAAAAAGACAAGATGGACTATGGTGTATGGGGGAGGGGGAGGAAACATGAATGATGAATACAAGAAACAAGGTTTGCTTTGATTTTCTTGAAATATGAATGTTAGGTAGTCAGAAAGAGGATTGAAGATAGTATTAATGAATCACTAAGAGGTATGATTATTTTTTGTTTTTTTATTGAGAAATTTGGATGTTGCATTATATATGTAGGGTGAATTAAGAGAAGAACACAGACAAGAATGGGTGGTTCCAAACCTCAAAATCAAGTGTTTTTGTGAAAGTGGCTCTAGTTGATAATGGGCATTATTAACTTTTTACTTGATCTTAAAGGGAAAACGAGAGACACAAAACCCTATCTGGAAAATATACTGCTTCTACAAGAATCAAAATTAGCTGCTTGCCTTGAAAAATTGCATACAGCAGTAGTATTTAAACACACCATGCTAAAAGAACTTTAGCTAACCATAATGCCTAAAATTACATTGGCTTATCATTTGCCATTCAAGGCATGATTAGGCTTCACAGATTATCTTGGCTCACCACCCAAATTTTAATTATTTGCTCTTGTGATAATGTAGTGGTTCTACATTATTTACTCTTGTGAATAAAACATGTACACATTTAAGGATCCAAGGAACTTTGTGGTTGGAGCATCTTTTTAGCTATTCTTGTAATACTAAGGAAATGCAGTTTTCTTTCTAAAAGGGACTTCTTTATACTGGTATTACAGACCAGGTGCTACTTTAGTTTTTGACTGATGCTAATATTCCGTTTTCAGCAGATAGCTGAGCTTTGAATTTGAAAATGATGCAGGATCGTATAAGATTGTTTGGAAGAAAAGAATTATAATAATTGAAATAAGAATATATTTGATAAGTTTGTTAATAATTTTTTTTACAGGATTATAGATATTCTTTATTGAATTGAAGTGCTTATCTATACCTCTTGTATTATGTTTATCTGTAAGGCAGATATATATATATAGGTTTTATTAAATTATGGAAGCTTTGCATATGTATTGAAAGTGGAAGTCAGAGTAACTACTCAGTTCAGAAACATTTTTTGTAACATAGTGAATATTTCAGATATTCTAGTAATTAGATGGTTTAAGCATGGGGGTTTTTATTTCCTGAAACATGTACTTTACATATGTATGATAATATCTCTGGTTTTATGTTTTATCTTGTTAGACTAGGGAATGAAAATTTATTATGCCTTAAGTTTAGGCTTTGATGGAATGACAGTTTAATAGAGTCACTGTAGTAGGCTTCTGGTACAAATTAGCAGTTGTTTCATTGCTGATGAAGTATGTGAGTTTGTAATGATTTTAAGGATTAATATGTTAATGGTGATGTAAATTGTAGGAAAAGTAAATTCATTGAGATTAGCAGTTTTGAACATAATGACAATGGGTATTGTATAGAATATAATATTCAAAGTACTAGAGGATATAGATATCCTGCTAATCACAAAAAGAAAATACCTGACATTATTAATAATTGTTACATAGCAATGCTATGATATAGTGATGGTAAAATAATGTACTTCAGGTTCCTAGTAGGGAACATTTGGAAAATTAGTTTTTGTACGTTGTTAAGATGTGAGTCATCATTATTATCTTACAAAGATTCTTGCTAATGTAGGTGTGAATCTGAAAATATCACAGTCACTACCTATTGTTTTCCTGCTTTGCATCTGCTTATGCCAGAACATTTCCCTGCAAGTTACTCCTGAGCTTATATCCATGATATCATATCTTTTGGTATCAACATCTTCCATTTGAGTTACGAGGGCCTCAAAATATCATTAGGAAAAAAAATGCATGTCAGATGCAGTGTGACCTGATTCATTATGGGCTGATTAAGATATCATTTGTCATGAATCATGATTCCTTTCAGGGTTGTAAAGTGTTTTTTTAACTACATGATATTACTTTAAGACATTCTCTTTATTAAGAATATTTACTAATGATGAACCTTCCTTACCCATTTGTATGAATTTATGGGTATTCTTGAATCAGGCCTTGAACTTGCTCCTGTGTCTTCAGCTGTCATTTATTTGTCATCTATACTCAAAGCCTACTTCATATTCATAAGCTGGCATAGTACACCTTGAATGACCACCTTGTATGATTGTATCTTTTATTCCAGAACAACATATATCCTGTTGCTACAGTTTGCAGTGCTACTAATAGTCTTATGAGTCAAAATTATTAATGAAGTGATAATTGTTCTTAATTTGTATTTGTCTTTTGTAAACAGTGTACCATAGCCGCTGGTGCTTAATTATCCTTAACCTATGATTACTTCATCTTCAAGCTACTCTGAGTATTTTCCTCTTGTTTCAATTCTGCTTTCATCTTTGTATACCTTTCTCTTTTTTCTGTTCCAAGAGGTGTGTTCTGAATGGTAACAGCTTTACTTCCTAAGCCAAAAGAATAGGGTAGAAGTTTCCCTTCTACCCTCTATCCCGTTGATATTCATGGCTGTCCAAACCCAATAGAATGTAAAATGAAAAAGTAAAAACACCAACTTACTGCTTGTCTATCCACCCCCATGAACTTATAGTAAGTTCTACATTCTTACTATAGACACTAAGCAGATGTTACATTATGCTGAAATTTTGTCTGTCTCATAGAACTGGCTTTCCCCACATGATATTACATCATGAATGTTTGAGCAATTACATGTGTGAGAAAAAATGTGGCATTTTGTAGATTTAATGACAGAGAAAAAAATTGCAGAGGAAGACCTCCAAGAAGCTTTAAATTAGTTATAGGATATCATGTTATGTTTGTAAGATTTGTTTATAGACATTGTGGGTGATGCAAAATGGGTCCTTTTTCATATTTGTCCTATCATAATAGATTATTTTTCATAGAAAATATATTTAATCATTATGATTAGCAGCATTCTCTTTTATTTTGACATTATACATTAATGATAATGATAGTTTTTTACATTATCAGTAGTTTGAAGTTTTCATTAAGTTTAGACCATTTAACCCATTAACCCTTTCCCGACGGGGCACTCGCTACGCAAAGACCCCTATGCCGGGCGATTGCAATATTGCATTGTAATCGTCACACTGGCATGACGCCCCAGCATCGGGAGTTTGGCTGTGTCACAAGAGTGTGACGCACCGTCGTCATAGGGTTAACGACGGGTGACTAGATATCATGTCTAGTGGTTTTTGGGCCAAACGCTGGGGACGAGTTATTTTGTCCAGGCCAGCACGCCGGGTAACGCTCGCTCGCAGCCAGTGTTGCCGAGAATCCCGATGCGTTAGGCTTACGTGTTCAAATGTCCTAGCATTTCAGCCATTTAAAGCCAAAATAGCCCCATTGGGAATAGGTTAACAGTAAATAGTTTGTACTAAGTTTTAAGTTTTTCCTAGAGTTTTGAGATTTTTTGAGACCTATGTCAAAGTGGAATTATATTTACACCATTTAGCTTAGAATGTATGATACTGTTAAACCTGCTCTAGATGAACAGCAGTTTACTTTTAAAAGTAACAAAACTAGTTTAACAGTAGTAGGGATTACTTAAATCATACTAAATGTAATTAATGATTTTACTATTTTGTTCAAAACTAACATCAGCTTTGTCTCATGTAAAGAGGCTTAGTGAATCCTGTCACTAGCTGCCATCACGCAGTCACCCTCTTTTCCTTCTCTCTTTCTCCCAAGTCTCTTGAGAGTATCATTACTCACAAGAACCAAAGCATAACCTCTTGTGATAACCTCATTGCCTTTGGGAACTGATATGTAACAATACCTCACAAAGGATTTTACCCCCCCATCCCCCCCCCCTGTAGGCCTCTCATACTCTGGTAAGGACGCAAACGGTAACTGCCTGTGGAACGGTTGTGCCAATGTCAAGATCCGGCTGTACGAGGGAGCCACTAGTTTTGGGGACATGATCTCTTCCTTCAACATAAATACAAATGCTTGGGTAGCCCAGTAAGTAGGTGCTTACACCTAAGCTAGCTTTAGTGCACCATTGATTTTCCATTACTTGAGAATGCAGCACATATCCCAGAACTGCTACCGTACTTTGCCAATTTTTTATTTCATTCGCCACAAAGTATAGAAAGTTAAGTACAGTTAATGTACTTTGTACGACAGGATCTCAGGTCATTATTTCATTGTTTCTTGTTGATTGGTCTGTAGTTATTAATCATTCATATGGTATTAATTTTATTATTATTATTCTTTTATCTAATTTGTGAATGTCGTATTTAGTTGAGTTATTGAAGTTGTTTCAGTAGATATGATTTGTCTTCGTTCTTTCATATTGATTTGGATTTTCATGTAAGATTTTACCAAATTGTCTGTGTGCTTGCAAGACACGAGGGGATGAATGTAGGAATCTGCTTGTAAGAGAATGTGCATGTGTCATTTTATTGATTTGTGCAATGGTTACAAACTCTTGTAATGAATATTATATGCATTTTTTATTGTTATTAGCATTTCACATATTTATTTCTTA
>BOPN01001347.1:176855-179355 GCA_017312705.2 Penaeus japonicus
TGTTCTGTCACGTAGTGCTTCAAAAACATTTTTTTTTTAATGCACAACTAAAGAGTTTTTTTGCACGCAAAGATTAGTGGCATTGTTTGAGTACTATCCTTTCTTTCCTTCATTAAATTTATCCACAGTGTTTTATGAAATGTGTAGTTTTCTTAGTTTTATAAGCAA
Source organism: Penaeus japonicus (assembly GCA_017312705.2). Classification (NCBI taxonomy): domain Eukaryota; kingdom Metazoa; phylum Arthropoda; class Malacostraca; order Decapoda; family Penaeidae; genus Penaeus; species Penaeus japonicus. The sequence goes on from BOPN01001347.1 coordinate 177,024, forward strand.
AATGAATCTTAAAACTACAAAGACTGTTGCTGTAAAATATAATTCTCAGACTTTGTTTATATTCAGTATATTTGCATGCTTCCAGATGAGTGTAAATGTATATGTATATGTATGTAATATATCAGTCTTCATGTCTTCCTTTTGTATATTGAAAAGCAAAGTAGGTTTCTTTGCCATAAACTAGACAATAAAGTCAGTTATTATTTGTTATATATCTTAACAGCATTCTCCCCTTTATGTAATCATTATATTTACCCATAAAATAAATAGTTCTTTATAAAGCAGGTTAAAAGGATGTTTATCATCTTGGTTATTTTTGTAAATGAAATATACATTTCTAAAGTCATGTTCTATTGACAAAGGAAATGTAACCTCTAATGTAATAGAGGAGAAGCAAAACTCTGTAAAATCTGGCATCCGGTTGTGTTATGGTCTTTATCTAAGTCACATTGTAGTCAAATGCATTTCAATATCTATTGTTTTCTGTTTAAATCATGGGAATATTCCAGGAAATATATACAAAGAGGTGACAGGCTCTCGACATTGGAGGACTGATTCCAGCTTTAGGGCACAAGTCTCTGATTTTTCCCTTCCTACTCATTCTGGCAGGGTCACTAGGTGTGTTCAGTTCAATTACTTGACATTTTAGATAGATGTCCCTTTTTAGACTTGGAACACAATTGAAAACTTTAACTCTAAACCTTTCACTAGATGATCATTTAGGCTAAGGATAATTTTATAAATATGTAAAGAAGCAGAAGTGGAGTAGTGCATTGTATCATAGGTAGCATGGTTATTTATTTTCTTCCCTAATGTACATTCATCTTGAATATTTTTAAGGAGTTGTCAGTTAATAGTTAGTCAATAGCTACACCCATAATGATGGCATAGTTTAGGGAAGAATAATGTGCAAAGGAAAGAAGTTCAGAATAAAAGGCTTGAGTCAACCGTCATTTCTTACTTGACTTTTCTGAATTATAGTATAAAAACAGGTGAATATTATGTAAGGGTTCTTTTTAAATGAGAGTTAGCAATACCCATCTAGTCATCATTCATGACTTCAGAGTTGTCAATTTTCATTGGGCACCTGTTTCAGTATTGGTCTAACCTGATTTTAAAAGTTCACGTTATTGCACACATTCAGTGATGGTGCAGATACATTTCTATAGATTAAGACAGTAAAATCATTACATATTGTAAGTTTCTAGTTGCATCATCAGGGGACAAGTCTGTTGCTAGCAATATATCTTTCCAGATAATTAATTATATTGCAATCTGCATGATACCCACATTTGCATCACATCTTATTTGTGTTGAGTTGTAACTTATTATAACTTGGTTTCTTTTTTATTTCATGAGGAGATTGATGATAAAGTCAAAGGTGAATTGTTGAAGATAAGCATAATTTGTTTTGTATTTTATGTTTCTATTGATCTTTTTGAAAAAGGGAATTGACTGTGATCGAGGAGCAAGAATACCTCCAAGTTGCAATAAGACCTTATTCTGAGTTAGACTGAATTGAGAAAAGTAATTTGATATGCATGTATTCAGTCTAATACGCACAGTCTAATCTTATCAAGTATCATTAGAAGAGAGGTTTTTCCTTTGTGACACCCAGAGTTATGACTGTCAGATTAACATTTTTGGGGAATAAGATAATTTCTACATTTTCTTACCTAAAAAAATTAATAGGAACATTATTTTCTCAAGAGGTAAAGATAGGAGATATGGGAAAATATGCATTAATCTCTTTAATAGGAAGATCCATTTTTTGAGATTTAATCCTATCCCCAGTAGGGATTCTAATTTGATGTAAACTGGCATTGATTAAAAGGATTTTTAGTATGTCTTAGAAAGGATGTAGGTATTCTCTCATTGTCAACTGTTGTATTAACCTTTTGATATTGATATGATGTGTGTTTGTGCATATTTCCAACCATATATGCAAGTTTAAAAGTATATATTTAGAGTGGTAAATTATCTAGGACATAATATGTGAATATCTAGTTGCTGTATAGCCTATATTTCTAAACAGACTAGTAGTAGCAGTTTCTTTTACAAAGCTTTCAGACCTTCACTGTAGATTTGTGAAAATAAAGTGGATTTTTTTTCTTTTCTTTTCTTTTTTTCTTTTTTCTTTTTTCCTTTATTGGGGGGATTAATTTTTGATAGTTGTAAGACATAATTTATTTGTTGGTGAAGCAGAAGTGATCCACTAGTAAAGCTGAAATACTCCAAAAGGGACAGGTAATATTAGCCTAGAATTATAGAATCTGATTTCTCATCAGGGAGATCACAAACACCAGCTACCCCAGTTTAGATTTTTTTCTCT
>BOPN01001347.1:184355-186855 GCA_017312705.2 Penaeus japonicus
CCCCAGCTGCAATTAGAAAACTTTTTAAAGTATTACCCTTGTTTGTCCGGAGGAAAATTAAATGCATTTGTAATTCATGTATGACAATGACCAGATGTTTATTTATGTTAGGTTCTTAAAGTGGTAGAGAGGTAAAGAGGAAGAATCTGGGAACAATTATGATTTTACTTTGCAAGCCTAGAATTCCTTTACCACTTATTCTCTCCCCACACTAACTTGAAAAGGGTATCTAAACACAAACAATCTGATTTGCTTATATTCTCTGCAACAATAAGAAACAAATTATTTAACACCCAATATGAAGTCCTTGATGAGAACTGGTTATAAAACATTAACTTAAGCTGAGGATGCCATGTACAATGTCCTGTAAATTATTTGGTAAAAAGTAATGATTTAATTAGCAATAATTATCACAGTTTAGTGGCTGATTACATTACATGCCAAACTGAACATGAGCCATTAAACTTTCTCAACTAATAACTGGCACTGAACTTAACCAACTGGACACCAAAATACTTTCCTTTGTTCCTTTGAACAGAAACCCATGAACTATCTATAAACTTTGCATTATCACAAGTGACTAACATGGCTTCTCTTGAAACTTTTACTGGGGAAGTGAGACTCACCTTTGTCTTTGCTACCACTGACACAAACTCTACTGCCAAATTATTGAATTGTCATGTTTTTGTTGGCATTTCTTGTTGATTTATTGGCTTGATTTGTCATTTAGAAAAGATTAATATTAGGAAGCACTTAGAAGTTTTGTATTTATCATTATTAGAGTCATGCAACACATTTAACAGATAAATACCATACATAAATAACCACTCTTAAATTATAGCTATATTATTTCAGGTTACATTACACATATCATAAGTGCTTACTTTATTATCAAATCTGCAAATACATGTAATTATCATATTACCCTGTTAAACATATATTGGTAACAGCACAAAAACACTTCAATGTTCCATTTTCAACAAACCAGAGAATTTACTTCTTTCCCTTGAATTAATACTTCAAAAATAAAACTCCAGTTAACTCCATACTCATGTCTTCTTCCCCTTAGTTTCTATTTCTTTAATCACAATAATTTTTCCTTTGCTTTCCCAGTCATTATGTTTAGGATCCACACTTTCCACTAGATCTTCTGTGATGGTGGACTCCGCAACAGCTGTGAAGTCATCTAATCTAATAACTTCCACAGTGTCCCCTACGTTCTGATCAGCACTCCCCTCGGCACTTCCACTTGCCACAGCCAACTGCTAAGGAGTAGATAACAGACATTAACTTTTAATAATGCAAATTAAGATTCTTTTATTATAGACATGAAAAAACAGACTGGCTCCTATTTCTCAACTATATTGTGGAATTTTTCGTTCTTAAAATGGCAGATGGATTTAATCAAAAGCCCAAGCAATAATAGTGCATATGGCCGGTAAGAAGTAATGAATATATAATCAATAAATATATTTTCAAACTGCCTAAAGGGGTACAAAAGATGAAGTACATGAGATCATACAGATCATAAGATTAGTATTGCATAGTTGAGATAATAATCAAGATTTAGGAAATGAATAACTTCATATGGCATGAGATGAGACATGCATTTCAGAATGACAATCTATGTAATTCTAAAGATATAACACTGGAATGCATCAATTACATTTCTTGCAAGCTATTTATAAGGAGTCACCATATATCTTGGGTTAATGAGTGGAATGAAGATGGATGACAAATGTTGAAACTAAATAAACAATAACAAACGAGGAAATAAACAAGCAGTTCCAAACTAATGAACTTGAATATTCAACACTTACCTGCAATGCTGCTAGTTGTGATGGGTCTGTGAGAACCAAGATGGATCCATTTCCTGCACTGTCAATGTCCAAATTAGACAGGGTAGAGCCACGGTCATCTTGTATCAATGAGTCACCAGAAGGATCTCCACTTATCAGGTTCCCAACTTCTACACTGGGCATTCTAATGCAACCATCATCTAAGGATATCTGTGCATTCAGTATGGTGCCAGGAATCATCTGTTTTAAGAAGAAGACATTAAGAAAAATTGTGTTTTCTTAAACTAAAGCTTTCACAATATGATCAGTTGTTACTACATGTCACAAAAACAAACAATATAATAAGTTCAGTACCTCTTTTTTAACCATAAGTCCACCAGACACAGGTATATGGACAGTTCTTGTGCTGGATGAAGTGCTCGGAACATGACTGACAGAACTATTTTCCTCGGTTGTGATGTCTCCTCCATCTTGGTCCTCAGTCAGCAGACCCATGTCAATTTCTGATCCCATCCACAGTACTTGACCATCATCGCTTTCAATCACATTATGGACTGTTCGCTGTATGTGAAACAATTCCAGTTTAAAACCTTTTTTTTCTTCACATGATATATTCTCTAACAATACCTATCACTGGAAACATCTAGAAGTAGAATTTTAAGGTATAATAGCATGTTTCCACAATAAGGATATAATGCCAT
>BOPN01001347.1:196855-209355 GCA_017312705.2 Penaeus japonicus
GGTAAGGAACACTTATAGTCTTGGAAACAATGTTTGGAAAACTTCTCATACTTCTAGTACAATATTACCTAAACAAAATCTTCAAGAATTTTCTCAAACCCTGTTTAACCCCAAAGCAACTTCCTTACACTAAGGTAAACCCTGAAACAACACAATGGATAATCTGCACCTTTGCCTCCATCACAGATTAAGAAAACATGTTTTGATTTACCCAGCCTCAGAATTGGAAACTTCCTTTTTAAATTCTTCACAGGGATAAAGAGAAAGTTGTACCTTTTTCATTTATTCATGCCTTTCCCTCCATACCACGTGTAGCGACCCCTAAACCATCAAGACAAAAAGAAATTCCTCCTTCGGGAACCGATTCTCCAACACAAGTCTGACCAAATTCAAAACCCAGAACGTCAAAGACAACAGAGCGAAGGCATTGCGACCGGAGACAAGACTAAAAGGAAAGCCATTCACACAGAAGGGATCTACATGGCTTACACAACATCGCCATAAGACGTGGTGTGAAAACGCGTTCCTCTCTCCTTCCACGGCGTTAAAACACCACCTCTCATCCGCCATGTTGGTCCACTTCCCCTCTCCTGCTCTTGTTACACGCCCGCAACGCCCCTGAGAGAGACATTGGGGCAGCCCTCCTCGCCAATAGGTTCTCCCTCATTGTCTAGTATGTTACTGAGCTCCCGTATTCCCCAGGACAGTATAAAATTGGCGGCGTGGCTGGGCATGTTGGGAAATATTACCCATCACTCACCTCGCTCGGGAAGGCTCCCTGGCTTGACGTCATTCAGGGACCCCGAGTCGAAAGGCCGGTTTATAATCATCTGCGGTTACGTCCTTTTATTACTTCTTTTTTCTCCCCTGGTCGCATACAATTAGAGTGAGAATTATTAGATATTCATGGGATGGCTAAGTGTGCTTGTGTTGCTGTGTACGCGTGTGAGTGTGTGTGTGTGTGTGTGTGTGGGAAAATTAATGAAAACTTAACACCAAATCCAAGACCTGTTGAAAGAAGGGGAATTCAGGTAAGACATTCCCCCAGGCAGGGAAGAACATGCTATCGCACTAGGATAAGTGCACAAACATGCCTGTTAAGAAAAATGCAAAAACAAAGTTTTCTAATAAACGGACCTAAATTGTTTAATAGTATACCGAAGGATATAAGAAATCAAAATCAGTGCAGTGTAGAAGTGTTTAAAAGAAAACTAGATAAATGGCTACATTCAGTACCAGATGAACCACCAACATGTGGTAGTGAAAGAACGAGGGCCAAATCAAATTCCATCCCTCATCAAATTCAGTTGCTTGCAACTGACAAAAAACGGGCGGTCCCCCAGGATGGCCCTGGCATTAGCTACTAACAAGGCTCATACTGTAACTACCACCAAGTAACCAAGTATATATATATGTGTGTGTGTGTGTGTGTGTGTGTGTGTGTGTATGTATGTGCGTGTATATGTGTGTGTGTGTATGTATGTGTTAGCGTGTACGTGTGTGTGTGTGCATCACAACAACATAAAAAATACTAAAATATTGATTCACAAGGTTGGAGATCTGACAATATATAAAAACCAAAATAATTCACCTCCCTTCTTTTGGTAAGATCGAAAATTGAGTCAGTTGATAAGTTACTTGCAATAACCTAAATATATTAGATCTACTCAACCAAACCAAAGGAATGGGTAAATGAGGATAAGGGGGAGGCAATACGGTACAAGAAAGGCAAGTAAACTGAAACGAGGGCAGGAAGGAACAGGTGAACGGAAATGAAGGCAGGGCAAATCAGGTCACAGAGTCGGGGGTCTTTGAGTAGGGTAGCCGGTGTAATGCATGTCTGTGCGGGTAGCAAGAGTGCTGTCAACCGGAGCAACTCCCCCCCCCCCCTGTTTTTACCATCTGCCAGGGGCTACATTTTAGAAACTCCCTGAATCACTGTACACCCTCCACCCCTTGTATTCTATAGAACTCCCGCTGAACGTTGCTGTTGCTGCTAAAGATGGTGGTGGTGACACGATGGTAGCAAATATACTGATAACCGGGATGATGATTAGATAATAAATAGGATGATAAGGATGGTGATGATAATAGTTAATATTAAAGCCAATGATAATGGTAATAATAACTACAATGATGATAACAATGTCAATCCGGCGATACCAATAACATCATTAATTATTTTAAAAAAAGACTATAGAAAGGTAAACATATAGATGAAAAAAATGACGAATAGATAAATCAACAACTTTTCTAAATTCTGAATTTCGCGGTGATCCAACCTAAAATGGCGGCTTCGGTATCATAAATTCACGAATTGACCTAAAAATGAATGAACTTCTGGTGGCCGCATGTGATATTTGGTACTGAATATGATTGATCGTTCGAATTTCTTAACAAACTACAACGTGGAACAGCCGTTGACAGGCATCTCGGTAACTGGTTGATTGTAAAAATAGTTGACGTTGACTGAATTAAGGTTTCATAAAGTACAGTATGTGAATTAATGACTCTTGTTTTGATCATGCTCTGTGGGGGTGATTTTGGTGTGAATGGTTCGTTGTGATAAGATATGAGGGAAAGAAACAGAAAAAGGAAAAAAGAAGGAATATTTATACACTTACAAACACAGATACACGCACACGCACGCACACACACACACACACACACACACACACACACACACACACACACACACACACACACACACACACACACACACACACACATATATATATATATATATATATATATATATATATATATATATATATATATATATATATATATATACATATATGCACATATACATATCCATTTGGAAAATTCATGTAGAGAATACATTTTTAATTTCTTTCTTACGGGGATGAATAATGAAAGCCCAGCATTTGAACGTCTCGAAAACATAATTTATGTGAAGAGGGACGTGAGTCTACCTGAAGGGAGTCCTAAGATGGCGAAGTCACGACTGAGTATGAATCCATGTCACCATGATTAAGCAAAATTCTACTGAGCAAATATTTAGCAGATTCCATCTTTCACGAATAATATAGTTTATTTCAGGACTCGTGGCACCCGTTCCCTTTCTTTCCATTTATACCCACTAGTGGTCGTAAAAAAAAAATATATAGCTCAGAACTACATATTGAAAAAATAAATAAAAAACATAATGTTTACGCCAGGTAGGACATCGGCGCTTTCCAGTAGACGTGACTCAGCTATCTACTGAACTACGTATTTCTTTGTCTGTGTCATTGTTTTTTTCAGATGGAGTAACTTCAACAAAATATACATAATTCACTTCCGTGGTCCGGTAATTCAGTATTTACTAAAGGTTGAACTGTTGCTTTGGTGAGGTAGTTAACCTTGTTGCCAACTTCCTGAAATCATATTATTGACACGCTCATCTCTTACCTTTAAAATCTTACTTATATTTATATTGTCTTAGTTTTATTATTGTCAGTATTAGTGTCATTGTCGTCATTTGTAATATTATAAAGATTAACATGATTTTCATTGCGACAATGTCTGATGAAATACCAATAATACAATAATATCATTATTGTCATGATCATTACCTATATCATTGTGAATAAAATCATCATTTCTATTATTATCATCAGCACCACCACCACCACCTTTATTATTATTACTGTATTGTTACTGCTACCACTATTATCACTATCAACATAATCATCATAGTCATCGTCGCCATCATCATAATCATGATCATCATTATCATTACTGTTACATTTATTGATATTCATTACTATCCCATTGCCATTATCGTTATAATGATTGTCATTTCATCATGATCATTGTGTATCTTGTTTTGCTTTTATAATCATCATTACTGTTACTAACGCCATTACTATTTCTCATCATCATCATTACCATCAAAATTACTGGTATTACTGCCACAACTTCCCCCTATAACTAATACTACTCCCACTGTATTGCTTTTGACATTTCGTAAAAACTTAACCAATATTCGTATTTTTCATAACTGTAATGCTGCGAAGTATGCAAAGGTTCAGCCTCTCACAGTAGTCGTGGTTCTTGCAAGGCGATTGCGATAACCCGAGGCTATTTTTATAACATCTGATGGATCGCATTTCCAAAGGTTGGAAATGATACCCAGAGTTACTTTATCCACTGTTTACTATATAGCAGTAGTCGCTTCCATAACAACCATCTGTGTTCTCACGACTCTTACCAAGCCATGTGTGTAATAGAAGGTTTACAGACAAGAGGAAAATGGACTTTGACTTAGACTTATTGTGCCGAATAACCCGGGAATTTACATAGAGGAAGAGGCACGGATGTTAAATACTTCCGCCTACCTACACGCACAGGGCGAGAGGATTGCGCAACAGCCTGCGTGTTGTGGAAGTGTTTTGCTTTACTAGTTGTCCAAAATTTAAAACATAAATCATTATTGTTATTAATACATTTTTCCACTCCCTTTTTGCTTTGGTTTGTAAAATCTCCAGCTGTATTGCTGGTTTACGATTAGCTAGATGATTCATGTTTATATTTAACTTTTCATGCTTCGCGCTCGACAGTAAGAAAACTCGCCTCGTTTTTTTCGATCCGTTGAGCAATTGAGGATCCGGTCCTGCCTGGCCCTCGGGATGCTTGCTTCCCCTCCGCTTCAAGCCTTTTTTTTCTTTTTTTTATACTTTTTTCTTTCTTTAATGTTTGTTACTATGTAGTTAGACTGAAAACGAAATGTTTCTTAGATCACATGAGCATATGCCTGTAGATGCTAACAGGTAATGGGAAGGTTATAATGATTGCCTGTGATCACTTCATTTTGTGGACGTCATATTATTATGATTATTTGTCTCTTCATATGAGAAAAGCACTCAGTGTCAAGGGTAAAATGTTGCACCAGCTGATTAACTATCATGTCTTATTATCACTACCAGATATTGCTGCACGAGTACAGAAGCATAAAAATCTTGAAAAGGCTATTTTGGTAAGCTGCAACCTAATGGACGACGTCAAGCAACTCTTTGTCACTTGACTCTTATCGCTTCCACCCCAATCCACCTGTCTGCTTTCATTCACGAGTCACGTGTTTAGCCTGCTTTCAATCCCAGGTCACGTGGTTACCTCCACCTCTGAGATACGCGGCTGCTTTCCACCTCATGTCCAGTTTCTGCTTCCATTCTTGAGTCAATAGTATGCTTTCCAACCCCGATCACGTGTTTGCTTCCCCCCCCCCCTAAAGTCACGTAACTGCTTTCATCCCTGAGTCAATAGTCTGCTTTCCACCCGAGGTCATGTGTTTGTCTCCACCTCTGAGATGAGCGTCTGCTATCCACCTCAAGCCAGGCGTCTGCTTCTACCCGTGAGTCAATAGTCTGCTCTCCACTTCAAGCCATATGTTAGCCTCCACCTCTGGGATGCGCGGCTGCTCCCCCCCCCCCCCCCCCTTCCTCAAGTCACGTGTCTGCTTTCGGCCCTGAGTCACGTGCTTGCTTGCTTGTGCACTCGCTACTTCAGACTCATTCAAAGCAAGCTCACATGTCGCAGCACATAACGCCTCACACGATAACTGCCTCGGCGATCCTGCGCCAAGGTCATTCATTGCGTGTCTCTCTTTCGTTACCCACACAAAACCCTCTTCCTGGCGCTCGTCCTTCCTCCGCTTCGATCGTCACAACACCTGTGTGTTACATGTTGCATCTAGTCGTGAGGTCTGTTTTCTCACCTGCCTTTCTTACAACTAGTGTTTTGTTGATGTTTAATGAAATAGATAAATGGATAAACAGTATATAAATGACTAGATAAATAAGCTAATGAAAAAATGTGTATGTATACATATATTCATACATTTGTGTTTGTGTGTCCGTTATGTGCGGAGACGCAAATGCAAAAAACATAAATGACAGGTGAATGTATGCAGATGACTTGAAAGCTGTTGGATATATGGAAACACAATTCGAAAAGAAAAATAAGATATTCAAGGAAAATTCAGAGTGTAAATTCCCTAAAGCAACTTGCGGAAAATCACACTGGACTTACCCAGTTCATTTATGTTGCAAGCGTTGCACTCTCTCTCTCTCTCTCTCTCTCTCTCTCTCTCTCTCTCTATATATATCTCTCTCTCTCTCTCTCTCTCTCTCTCTCTCTCTCTCTCTCTCTCTCTCTATATATATATATATTTTACACTACACTGACCCTTTCCGACCGGTGAGACAGGTGAGGTGATGACAGCCAAATCAGGTCAGCCATATACGTGGAAGGTGTATGGTTGAAGTAATAACATACATATGTATATGTATATTTATGTCTAATATATATGTATGTTATATATATATATATATAATATATATATATATATTATCTATGTCTGCATCATTCTTCTTATCTACCTATCTACCAATCAATTTATCAATCTTTATCAAACCAATGCCTTTCTTTGTATCTTTCTCTCAGCTGGATTAACTGAGAAGGCAAAAGATTCTGATCCACAGATTCCCTGCTTCCATTTGTTTCGGAGGCGATCAGATCACGGGATCAGGGTATCGTCGTCACATGGCTCACATCTGGGCGTCATGTGTAGTGACCGGCTGGAGTGACCATGGGCTGTTGTGTTTTTGTTTCGTCTTGTTCAAAATATGAACCGGTCTCTCTCTCTCTCTCTCTCTCTCTCTCTCTGTATATATGTATATATATATATATATATATATATATCCATCTATCTATATCTATCTATTTATATCTATCTATATGTGTGTGTGTGTGAGTCTGTATGTCTGTGTATCCATTTTTTCTTTCTCGCTCTATCCATTTACCAATGTATCTCTTTCCAAAAACTCTGCGCCAGAACCGATTTTGGTGGTTATGGATCACCTTATCAGGCAAGTGTCAATGGCCTGATATCAGTTCACTGTGGCCGGGGAGACATGAAACGCAAGTGTATGGTTACCGCACACCTTCCTCCGTGTTTGGTTGATATGGCAAATTATCCAATTTAGTCAATCAGCTGCCCAATGCACCAGGAGGATTCGCAGAAGCTACTGTAACCAAGCTTTGCCTCCAATATTTTTCGTGAATGTGCTACAAAAGCTCCTTTATTTACAGGAACATGTATAAAATTAGACATTTTGGAAACGCTGTATCCCGAAGAAAGATCAGGGAGCATTCTAGATGAAATTCTGTAATGCAATGAGTTAAATCAACCGCCGTTATAATTTACTTTGCTGCATTTTTTTAAGGAGGAGTAATATGACTAAAATCCCAAAATAAAGCCGTATATGTTCTATTCATAAGACAATGCATATACTAATAGGCACTTGGGTTGTCGTAGGGATAATATTGTTGCTATTGATATTGTTGTTGTTGTGTGTGTGTGTGTGTGTGTGTGTGTGTGTGTGTGTGTGTGTGTGTGTGTGTGTGTGTGTTTTGGTATGGTACTCTATTCAAAGGCAGCAAAATCTATATGCTGTATGTATAGATTCTACCTATATTTTAGTTGATGGCTAATATGTATTCTGGCCGTATGGATCTGGTCATGCAATTATGTTTCATCTACTATTTTCTATAGAACATGTAATTACCTAATATTTTTTTGTATCCAACTATATATAATTTATTGAACTACCAAATAACACTAGTATGTATTTAACTTCACTGTGACCATAGTGTTAAACTGACATACAAAAACTACAAAATACAAAATATTCCTTATTCATTTTGTCTCTGCTAGTCACACAGCATTCAATTACCCAGCAGAAGTTTTGAATTCGTGACTTGGCATATTCTTTAAGGATAAATCAGTACAGGTTAAGGATAAATTAGTATTTGACAGGATAAGAACAAGTCATAATGCACAAGGTCTTTTTAAGGGGATATCGCCAAGTAAAAAATACATGTGAAGGTTCCCATAACTTTGCTGACCCTATATGTAAGAGCCAAGGCTTATTAAATTGACGATATTTTAAATCAATGTTGAAGCCAATTGATTTGGTATGAAACATGTTTGTATTTTATTACATTTAATACTGCAAGAAACAGTTACTTTTTCAGTCTAGTGCTCTGAACAAAAAAACGAAAAGAGGAAAGGTTATATTTTTTTCTTTCTTTCTTTAGGGGGGGGTGGAGCATTAGCTTCTTTTTTCTTTTCATTCGCTTGATTATAGCTACATCACAATTTGATCCCTTTCGTATGTGATACGGTCATGCATTTAAGCGACATTACATAAAGATGCACAGGACGTGTAGAAAATAAACCAAAGGGAATCGAGTTATCTAAATTGTTGCAGCTATGTTGCGGTCATTGCACTGCCTCTTGTGCGTCGATTAGATTATGATTTTATTAGTTACTCTATTTTATGGTATGGTGATAGTCATCATCATCACCATAATTACTATCATCTTTATCACTTCGTTTCGCTATCATATATCATAAGCATTGAGTTTATTTGCAAGCGTCAAGCACCGACTCAGTAAGTGTGTTGATTGCGTTTGGCTAAAACACAAGAAGAAGGAAAAGATAATCGTCAAGTGAAAGTAAATGAGCCTGTCAAGAGAAAACACAATCGTTAGCTGCCAAATAGCCAAGACGCATTTTCTTAAGATGGTGAACTGCTCCAGTGGTGCCGCCAGCTATGTTCAATTGCAGCCTCCCTCTCCCTCTCCTCCAGCTACATCTCCTACGCATGCTTTAATTACTGCAAAACTTTTGTAACTGCACAGAGGTATGAGTCACCAATTTGAATGTTCCGTGATTCATAATCGTCTTATCAGATCCATACCTTGATTATTTATACCATATGAGAATATCATCTGCAAGTAAAATTGCCTTTGGGGACTAAGAAGAGGATCCCATTAGCCTAAAGTTAGTCGAAGGATGCGTTTGTCTGTGGCGAGTGAATGTGTTTTTTTACAGAAAAAAACGAAAGTGAATGGATTATTGATTAAATAACTAGTCACCCATGAATAATCCCGTGTGTGTGTGGGAGGGTATATACGTGTGCCCTCATCAGAGAATTTTCAATGAACCTGCTTTGGCCAGATAGTTTTTACTGCGGTAGGAGCCTTCATATCACTCGGCTGGAAAGCAAGGAAACTTTTATTTCAAATTGTATGTTGATAATCGTTATTTCTTTGACGATTGAGCAGATCACCTGTGTGGAAACCCTTTCAAGGCCGACCGCACACAGAACTGGGATCATTTGTCATTGCGGTTCTTGTGGATTGTATGATTCATTCTTTTATTATATCTTAAGTTTCATCTTTTACTCTCTCTCTCTCTCTTTCTCTCTCTCTCTCTCTCTCTCTCTCTTTCTCTCTCTCTCTCTCTCTCTCTCTCTCTCTCTCTCTCATCCTCCGTATGCCCACAGACGCGAGGCTGTGCGGAGTACCGAGTGACCGTGTTTGTTTTTTTAGGCCGCTCCAGTCGGGCTCTCTGGCGACCCCGCCCCCCTTCTAGAACAATGTCCACCTCTGTTCAAGGAATGGAGACTGAGGGCAGATATGACGCCCTCTCTGAGGTAGACATAGGCGGTGGTGCTATTGCCAACAAGCATGAAGAGAGAATGAGGAAAACAGCAAAGAGGAAGCTACCTGCACCTGACGCTTCTGTGAAAATTACTACGCCCGGGCACCTCTGTGTCCATTTCAAGAGAGACAGCAAACTCCGGACTCCAGGAGATAAATATCGCTGGATATGCCAGGCTCTCAAAGTGGATCCTTACAACAAAATCAAGGATTCATTAGAAATACGAATTGGACGAAACAATGTATACGTTCGCTGCAAGAACGAAGAAATTCTTGCGAAGATAACAACAGTCGGAGCAATGGGAGAAGTCCTTGAGAAAGCAAAAGTCTACGGGAAAGGACAATGCACCAACCTCATCGTGTTCGACGTCCCAAAGGAAATAGAAACCGATGATATGACATACGATGGAAAAATTTTAAATGCAAGGCGTTTAAAAATAAATGGGAAGCTGACCCAACGTGTTGTCATTACATACGAGGGGGAGGTAATCCCCAAGTCGATCAAACTGGTTGAAGGTATGGCACCCTTTAGATGTGCCGTCTTCAAATCCTTCACCCCGTTTTGCTCAAACTGCTCCAAGTGGGGACACGGAGCGCGTGCTTGCCCTCGCGACGAACCGCGGTGCCGATACTGCGCTCTCCCCATGCAAGCGCAGAATGCGCAGATAAGATTTCCGAAGGACAAGATATCCCACGGAAGTGCGTGAACTGCCGCCAAGAGCATAATGCGAATTCTGCATTATGTACATATTTTCCGAAGGATAGGAAAAAGAAATATCAGAGGAAGCAAGTCCTTCCTGCCAAGAACGCCACCCCAGCTCCTTGCTCCATTGATGTGAAGGCCTTCCCACCTCTTCCAAAGAAGAATGTGACAATCCCTTCAAATAAAGCCCAGGCACCATCCACAGCACCAACACCAACAGGAGCACCAGCTCCTGCAACACCAAACTCAACCTTAGTGCAGTCTCCAGTGCCCACCTCAACTCTACTTCCGGCCAGTAACTCTCCAGCCCCAGCACCGCCCGCGTTGCAACAAGATAAACAAGAGTCTAACCGTGAAATAAAGGAAATGCTGCAAACACTGCTTAAGCAGATGGAACTGATGATGAACCAGCAGGGCCAGATGATGTTCATGATGCAACAGCAAATGGCCCAACAATCTAAATTCCAGGAAAGGATGGTCACCCTCCTGGAGCGACAACAGCCCACACCGACCGTCTATTTGCATCCGATAATGGACCTTGGAAATGATAAGATAACGACCGATGGCTCCAAGTAATTATTTGAAACAATTACTTGAACTAATTAGTGCTCGCTATGCAAAAAATGCGGGATACACTTATTACGACAAACCTAATATGGCTAATCCCTCTACAAGAGGGCTTGGCATATATATTAAGAACTCCATACCATCCAAAGTGATCGATGACAAACGTGACATATGTGCTGAATATCTCGGTGTTAAATTATTTCTTGATGGCAAAACTATCATTTTTGTTAATGTATATAATCCGCATGATAGTGAAGAGGTACCTAAACCTCCTGACAATATGATACATAATGATGCTTTGTTGTTTTGTGGAGATTTTAATGTTCACCATATATTAATTTTACTATAGACATTGGTTTGTCTTTGACATGATCAGAGATATAAAAGTTTTTTTTTTTTTTTTTTTTTTTTTTTTTTTTTTTTTTTACCTACCAGATAAAACATGTATATATGTTAACTAGTATAATGCAGCCCCTCAGGTATGTAAGATTTGTGCTTGACTAAGCCCATAACGCAATAGAAGCTTAGCCAGTTTGGATAGATGCGTGACATCTTACCCTGGCTTTTTGCAGGGCATGTAAACTGTTCTGCAAATAAACTATATCAAATCAAAATCTCTCTCTCTCTCTCTCTCTCTCTCTCTCTCTCTCTATATATATATATATATATATATATATATATATATATATATATATATATATATATTGTGATTGTGTCTTAGCATGCTGACACAAATAACCCACACAAAATAGTAATCTGATACCAGATAAAGGATTTATACAAATAAGGTTTATTCCATAAGGCAGATAGCTTACGTCATGGTACACGAGAGGTAATAACACCCCTCTGCGTGTTCCAAACATCCCAGTTTTATGGAGGGTTTTCCCTTCGGCGCAATCAAAGGTATTTAACATAATCGTTAGATACCTACGTCTTCAGACGACATACGAGTTCATCACCTGCAGCTTGTACCCAAAAGTGTCACTGATAACTTAATGCTTGAACGCAAAAAGCACAGTCTTCAGAACATTCGATACAAATGTGTTAAATTGATTTGATAAGATTAAGGATAACATGCGCATTAAAGCGACCTTCACTGATAAGAATCATTATCTGCTCTATAAATTACCTGCCGTATCTTTACCATGTTTATAAATCTAAACATGAATCATAAGAGTTCATTTGCGTAAACATGTATGTATTTATTTCAGTTTTCCTTTACGTTATCTTAATCATACTCTATTTGTTTATATAATTGTTTCCATACACACACAAACATACATACACACATACAAATGTATGTGTGCGTGTATGTAGATTTGTATGTAAGTCTAGCTAAGCTTTATTTTATGTTACAAATCAAATAGATAAATAGGACAAGGTGATACTACATTACTAGCGATGTGCATGTACGTACATATATGAAAGTGCATGTAAGTATGGATACAGCAGAACTTACTGCACTGCGTAGATAAAGCCGTGTAGATCACACTTCGAGTGCGTGACTAGAAGAAAGGTTACGTGTGTGTGTGTGCTACATATACATGCTGTGTACAGAACATTTTAGAAAGACACGTAAATACGATAGAATTAAGTCCAAGAAAAGTTGATCGGAATAATCAAAATAGTTGTATTACGAACTACACTGATTAACTTCATTAACGGTCCTGTTAAGAAAGGTATTCCATAACCAGGGGATAATGGTAACTAAAAATCT
>BOPN01001347.1:228405-243405 GCA_017312705.2 Penaeus japonicus
TTGAAGACTGGAAGCCAAAGTCGGTTGATTGAGTCCGAAGGTACAGTATACGGAGGCAACCCAGCAGGGCCCCCCGCCTGTGCTACGGGCACCAACAGCTGTAACAAGTGTATTTGTTAGTTATTATCCTTGTTTTCGTTGTCCTTAACTCTATAGGTGCTATTGCACTCGGAATCTACTTTGAATTTCACCTTCATATTCGCATATTGTAAAGTCGTGACTCGTGCCTTTGCTGAATTGTCCTATCGATTTCCATCATGCCGCGGACAAGCAATAATAATATTGTGTAGTCTTGCATCTCACCATGTAGACTTACGTTTTGCACGGACATACTAACTAAATACCCTATGGGTAAGCTTCCGTCGGTCGAAAGACTATAATGCAAAAGTTGCAGTCATTATTAGCTTTAGGCGCACACTCAGTTGGTCACACAAATTACTGTATGAGACAAGGGCTGGGGTATATGGGATAAGAACAGATAATTGTCATAAGCAAAGACGGGCTTCCCATGGAACACGCTTCCTTTGAACAGCTCCGCCATCTTTCTGGAGGCCGGCCACCTCCATTCAGCCTTGCAAGCCATCACGGTGACTTGCACCCACTGTCACCATTCCTATTAGAGCTTTCCGTTCCTCACAGTAGTCGGGATCTATTCGTGACCATCAAGGATCCAGATAAAAATGTCTCTGGAATTTCTCGGGGGGATTCTTGTCTTTGCTAATTACGAAGTATCAAAATTTAGTCACTATGGGGATTTTTCATGGATTGGTTTATTGAGAATCGTTAAGAAAAACGTCCGTTGCTTCTTGACATGGTACTATTGAGAATAGAGAATGAAAAGGAAAATTATTATTTTCCTGTTCTCTGTGCATCACAAGGTTTATTTAGAAACGGAATTTCGAAAGATTTTATTTTTCTTTGGGGTTAGAATACATTGATATCTTCAGAATGAACACATTGAATGTTAGTTACAGGTTCAGCTTACTAGATAATTAAACCTTCAAGTTATTTTATTCAGAACTCTCTTCATCTGCTTATGACAGAGTTAAACCGGTCTACGTCTGTTTCACCTAAAATACGAAAGTCTTGTGATTGATTTAGAACGTATGTAAAATATGTATCCCTTTATTTTATATAACTAGTAGTAGAACACATTGACTTGATTGATAGACTGTGGTCATTTTACAATCATGGAAAATTTTTGATTTTGTGAAACAGATGATCTTTAAATTGTTGCCAGAGACTTCTATATGCACACCTACCGCGGATAATTTTATGTAGCGCCATCTATAATATTTTACACCACGTATTTTTCAATACCAAGAAATTTATTTTTAACTTGAGTATATTTAAAATCCTTTTGAATACAATGCAATATCCAATTGAAATATCACGGCTCCTTTCTAAGGCAATATACGATATAGAGGGCAGCACTATCAACATGCATCAGGGCGGGCCAAAGGGAGTCTTGAGTCGCAGCGAACACGTGTGAAATTTCCTAGTTGTCGTTGGGGAGTGGAAGTTGCCAGTCCTGTTCCACGAGAGTGCAGAGCGGAGGCGGCCGCTCCGATCACCGTGTTCACTAAACCTTGCGTAACTTTCTCCTAAATTTAATCCGGGATCCGTTTGCCGACTGTACACGAGTCTATAGTGCATCACATATTCGAACGTAAGGACTGTATTCATGATGGAATTTGACGACTATGAATCCCTGCCATCGGGCAACGTAGCCATTCATATGACTGCCGGAGCTGTTGCTGGAATCATGGAGCATTGCGTAATGTTCCCTGTTGATTCCGTGAAGGTGAGCTTTAGATTTGGTACTTTTCGTAGAAAGTAACATGTGAAATAGAAATCAGTGAATCACTGCAAAGGATAACTAGCCATGGTTAATGAGGTCATTTGAGACGGCTTCCCCTGATCAGCTGATCTCCCGCGGCATGGTAGGGAAGGGAGGGCGCCGTGCCCTCTCTCCCATTCCCTCTCGCTCCCTCATACCCAATTACCCCCGGGGCGCTTGTTTCTCGGAATGTAGGATTTTGGGGGAAACGAGGGATACTTTGGATCTAATCTATCGGAGTTCAGTTCGGGGACTATGACCTCAAAAGTATTATTAGATAGTAATAAACATTCTAGGTTGCTCTGTTGTGTACGGTTTTGCTACTCCCCCCCCCCAACGTAGTGCAGCTGAGGTTTTGTAGATATGGTGACTAAAATCGAAAAAAATTGTATTTTTAGGTTTTAGCAAAAAGCAGTACCTCCCCCCTCTCATTTTTTACTCCCAGGCCAGTCTAGAGTTGAGGCCCTATCTGCCTAAGATCTTTGTCAGACCGTTCTTTTGAAATGTTATGTGCCAATGTATATTTCTCTCCATGTTAATCTTTCTGCATTTTGGGGAATTTTACAATTTGGGTTTCACAGGATTTTAATGGGTAACAGGAGGGACCTCTGGCCCTAAGTATTTTTTTGGCTCAGCAGCATCCATGAGTTTGGTGTATATCAAATCTGGTCTTGGCATAAGTCTCTAGTGAACAGGAATCACGGATTCCAAAATGGCTCTTTAGGATAGATTGAATATTGACAATCTGCAAGTGGTAGTATTTCCCAGAGTTCAGCGTTACCAAAAAGATGGGTACTGTTTTGTTGAATATATTGTCTTATCGGTCTAAAACTGAGAGTGGTTGTATGTTAATTTCTGTTTAATGCTATTCATGGTTTGGCTACAGGTGCAGAGAGGAAGAGGATGCTAAATAAGTACACTTGTGATGTCAAGTGTATATGGCTTGCATATTTAAATGATAGGTCAAAAGAAAACAAGACTGGCCTTTACTCCTTTGCTACAGAAAAAGCCAAGAAACCACCATATGTATTCTGGATAGATAAAGTTTATAGACCTTTGTGGTAATATATTATCAAAGATGAAACTCGTCCGTGTTTCAAGAATAGATCTGGAGATTTGTTGTCCTTTATTAGGTGCGGAATGGGTGGAGGTTACAGCTATTGCCTGACACAGTGCCACTGTGAAATTGATGTCCTTTATCACAGATCAGAGCACAGATCAAGTGGAGTTTGGTAGAATGAAGAAAAGGATCCATTTGAAAGCCATTTTGTGTGCTTAGTAAACAGTTATCAAATAGATTACTAAAATCCTTCAGTAAGGTAATTGTCAAGATTAGAACTGTGTGAATGTATATCAAACTATATAATTAAAAAATACAAAATACCACAATATAAGGAAAGTGAAGTATCACTCACTGCAATACAAGTTAATTTGTGCTAGTGAAGGGTAACAGCCCAATTGGATATTAACCCAGTGACGACGGGGTGTCACACCTGTGTGACACGGCAAAGTGCCTGATGATGGGGGCAACACTCCCAGGTTCAGAGTGACAAATATCCATGTATTGTGTGGCTGGATATAGCTCGAATACCTCTTGTGTGATTTACAGGGAGACCAAAAAACAGTTTCTTTAAATATTGAAACTCAAAGCAACTAAAGACAGTAAAACCTATAATGGTAGTACAGTAAGAATCCTAAATAGATTTGCACTATAAGAATACAGTTATTACAAGAACCATATACTGAAAAAAAGTGAAAGTGCATGACCCCTTATTCCGCCTCCTTCATTTCCATGCTACAGATTATTTTCAATGCAGATATTCATGATTTATTCCTAAAATGGACTTTCAATCTCCAATGTAGATCTTGCAATTTGAAACCTCACCTTTAAGCTAGGCCTTGAATAGTAGAGAAGCAAAGTTGATATTAATAGAGAGCCAAATTTTAATTCTTGGTTAATACTAGATACACCATGTTTCTCAGGATAGATTGAATATCTGTATTTCAGGTGTCACCATTTTCATATTCTGTATGCCCATACATATGTGAACTGTGAGCTAATGGCACATTCACTGAGGAAGTAGTTTCTCATATTTTCTGATCGACTGCAGATGGAGAACTTGATTCTTTTTATCAAATTATTTTTGCATTTCCATCAGTTAAGCCATTGTGCCTTAAAGATTACTAAGGAATGGGGGAAAAAGAAATGTGTAGTTAACCCAAAAGTGCCATGGTAAAAAGAGCCTGAGATGCTGGGTGCCTTGGATAAATGCTATAGCAAGACAGAACATATATGCAGAGATTTGAACAAGAGAATGTTTCTGTTTTTGTCTATTTACTAAACATGACTTTAGTGTAGTGTGATAAACATCTTGGATGAACATTATCATCATCAGTTTGGTCAGGTGAAATTAATGAAATTAGCATGTCAGTGGACTTATACTTGTCTTTCTGTTTCCTGTTATTAATGTAATAATGTCATCAGTATAGTATTTTCAAGATGATGGTTGCATTTCTACTTATTTGAAGTGCTTTTTGATAATGAATGTTACATGCCTTGAGAATGAATGTGACATAACACAACCCAAATAGTTTCGTAGTGTAAAGAAAACATATAAGGCATAATTTTGGCATACATATCACATTAAAAAAAAAAAACATTTTCACCCTTCCATAAACTTAGCTTCTTTACATCATAGTCTAATCCATATGATAGGAAAGCTTTGAGTAAAGGTTACAATATCTGTATATTACATCCTGCCTAAGGCTGATGAAAGGAAAGCAAAATACCTCGCAATGACCCTCAAATTATATATTACATGTTTGGGACAACAGTTTACCAAGCTTGAGTTTTAGAGCATTGACATTACTTGGAACTTACAGCCATTTCAGCCACTATTTATAACCAATTTAATGTTTTAAATACACTGTTTTACATTTTTTTTTTAGTCATGCAATTTCTCTTTTACTTGAAACCATGTAGGTTAGAGGTGTGCTTTTGTAACTTATCCATCAGTGATCCATTAATTAATTTTTCTTAATTTTTATGACATTGTTCTAGGTAATTATTGTCACCAAAGAAAGGTGATTAAATGTTATAAATACAAAAGTTTTAATTTTTACTTCATATCAATAGCCGATTGTGTTCTTGCTAATGTTCAAATGGAGAACAGATGCTGCATAAAACATGATAATATGAATCCTTCAGTCAGGTCAGAAAGTTTGGATTAAACAACCAAGTTCTTGTTTTTTCCTTTATATGAAAGGGAAAGGACTTGATACATTATTAAAAGCAGATTATTCTGCTTTAATGACCTTCAACTCTGTCTGTTAATTAAAAGCCTTTGTGGCATGTGACATGAATTTTTTTATTATTTTACACACACACACACACACACACACGCACAATGTATATATGCATATGCATATGTGTGCCACATATACATATATAGCACATACATATATAATTTAAAAGTGTGTGATGTACAAGCTCTTTTCTCCTCTCCTTGCTCTCTCTGTTCTGACTTTCTTCTCTTCTTTTATGATATTTGAAATGAGTATTTTATTGCCATGCATCAGATTTACTTAAAACATAATATTTATTTGAATTAAGAACCCTTGTTCTTGAAAAGACAAACCTTGAAAAGAGTCTAAGCACTTGGAGCAGTGCCAGTTACTACAAGTGTAATACCACATTGCAGCAGGATGTTACACAAGGGTATCTTCATATAAGCTCCCAACTTGCGACAATACCAACTACAGTATCACTCTGTGCCATGATTGCATTTCTGCATAATAGTGTATAAATTGGTATTGCTGGAAAATCTCCTTATTGTTGAGTGTCAGGTTTGATAATCATAAAAGATGGTGAATCCTCCTGTATAAATTAGAACTGAATTTGCAATCCTAGAAGCTCCCCCTTTGGCAGGAAGTAGATAATCTGTGTCCCTAGCAGTCAGAGCTCATTGTGGCAGTGACCATATTGCCCTTTCAAAACTGCTAGATGGTGTGGTCTAGTAGTAGCTAATGGACTATGCTGTGCCAATGCTGGCCTAGGAACTATTGCCAATATTAGACAAACACTCAAGATTTTTACACTACCTGGTTTTAGTGAATACTCATAGTGCTTTACCCTGTTTAGTTTTTAGAATAAATTTACTGTGTAGTTTTCACTTCATATTAATAATATTGACTTGGTTATTATAAGATTTTCCCCTATACTTTGTCAAGCTTCAACATGGACTATTACCTATTTTTCTTTTCCCCCCTTCATGTATATTATGAAAGTGAACTCATTTCTGTATGAGTAAATGAAAAGAGTAAATCCTTCTAGTTGTTTCCTCACTTTTTGGTTGTTTATGGGCTATCCATTTGAGGAAGTCTTGCACTAGAGTTACAGTAGATTTATATTTCATCAGGATTATTATTTTCATCCTTTCTTGTTTGTGTTATTATGGTTCAGAATCAATTCTCTGTTTGATTTGATTAAACTAGGATGTTGATTGGCGACCCTCAAATATGGTCCTAAGACCTATCTTTAATTCTTGATTTGCATAAGAGACTAATATCCTAACAGTTACGATAATGTTGATAGTCGATAGATTGTGCTTTGAAATATTAGAATTGGGCTTATATTTTTATTGTCTTTTCCTTTTGCCAATAAAACCTTTTTTATTAGAAAATGCATATTTTCACTATTTTCCCCCCAAAAAAAGAAATGCTGACCTTTAGAAGAAAAAGGTATAATAGTAGTTTTGGCTTGCACGGTATATGCATTATTGAAGTGCTAGAAATTGAATAAATTGCCAAACTGAAAGAATAATTATGGGGTCAAGCAGCCACTATGCAGTCAGATTTTTTAAATACTTGACTGATAGTGCATAAATTAATGTAGGCTTTGATTTCCTGCAAGATTTACAACATTATATGAAATTAAAGTTGTAAGTTGTAGAAATATCTGATAGTGAAGAGTTTTAAGTACAGTTTTAATGTCTTGCCTTGTCTTTTTGAAGAATAGGTACAATGTTAAAACCACTGGTATTGAGCAATCCCTGGTCATGTATATGTCAGTATTCATTCTATATATGCCCTTGCATTCTTCATTTACTTATGTATTTATATTGTTTCTCTTCAGACAAGAATGCAAAGTTTAGCACCATCTCCAGAGGCAGCTTACAGATCCATCCGAGAAGGTTTAGTGAAGATGGTGAGCTCCGAGGGCATCATGAGACCCCTCGGAGGTGTGAGTGCTGTTGTCATAGGAGCTGGACCCGCTCACGCGCTCTACTTCTCAGCTTACGAAAAAATCAAGACCAGCTTCCCCTCCAACAGTTCTTTCCAAGTTCATGCTACCAATGGTGAGATCTTGGGCAGGTTTAGTTTGTTTGTTTGGCAGACATTTTTTATTATTATTATTATTATTATTATTATTATTATTATTATTCACCTTGTAGACTTGCTGCATATTAACAATTAGGTTTTGATTGTTAGATGTAAAAGTTAGTAAGAGCTCTTTGAAAACCTGGTGAGTAAACACATGTAGTCTTGATTGCTTACAGTGGATAAAGAAAGAAAAAAAAATTGCAAAGAGAGTTCATCAGATATTAATCAGAAGTGTGATTTTCAGCTGCTGCCGGATGTGGGGCAACTCTTCTGCATGATGCCATAATGGTCCCTGCTGACTGTAAGTTAGCTTCCATATGTCTAATGTTTTATAATTATAGTGATGGAGAAACAAGGACATGCCCCTCACCCTTTTCTTTATTGTCACACCTCTGGGCTGTTTCAAATTAAAAATTACCAGTGTGTAGAACATCCCAATATCACTTCCAACTCACAGGAATTTTCCTGGGAATGCTCCACTTGTCACCTATAATGATTCTTAGCTTCTTTTTTTTTTAAACTTAACCCTCTCTGGACGGGTGGTACAGTACTGTACCGCTCATTCAAAAGCCCAGTGGCCGGGCAGCACAGTATTGTGCCAGCCATTTAATTGATTTAGGCCTAAGTGCTCGAAAGCCCCGGCATTGTGACATTCAAGGCTGGAATTCCCCCCGTCGTGAGTGGGTTAAGAGAGAATTTAGAAAATTTCTTGAAATTCTTTTTAAATGCCAGCCCTGGCCCTATATTTCTTTATCATTATCTTGATCATCTCCATTTTACAAAAGAATAAGTTGAGTGATTGAATAAGAGATTTGTTTTAATCGTTTAGGAACTGATATGATAGTAAATAATTTAAATTTTAACTTTTGTAAACTACATGTAGTTATTACTTTATTGTAGAGATATAGACTTTAAGGATGTATTTTAAAAATATAAGATTTGCTTATTTTTTCTATTCCGTTTGTTTATTTATTGAATTATATTTTTCTTTTTTCCAGTTGTTAAACAACGAATGCAGATGTACAACAGCCCATATAGGTCATGTTTTGACTGCATGCGCAAGTTGTACGGTGCCGAAGGCATTAGAGCATTCTACCGCTCCTATACTACACAGTTGGCAATGAACATTCCATATCATGCCATTCATATTGTAACTTATGAGAAATGCCAGAAATGGATGAATCCAGATAGGACTTACAACCCAGGAGTTCACATGACAGCAGGAGCAGCTGCAGGTGCAGTAGCTGCAGCTTGCACAACACCCCTTGACATGTGTAAAACTCTACTCAATACTCAAGAAACCTCCACACTAGCACAAGTCCAGGAGTCCCGGATTGTTGGAATAATGAGCGCACTTCGAACCATATACATAATGAATGGCATCACAGGCTTCTTCAAAGGATTACAAGCTCGCGTACTTTATCAAATGCCAGGCACAGCCATTTCATGGAGCATATATGAGTTATTTAAGCATTATATGGTACAGAAGCAAAATGAAAATATGGCACAACGTTGTGATAATAGTGACCTTGTCAAGGACAAGGTACTCAGAGACACTGGAAATGAAAGTGAATCAGCAATAAAGTTCAGCATTGACGGAGAAAAGAGCATGCGTCTGAGTCTGGGTGCAACAACTAATAAAACTGTTGAGAGGTTACGGTCTCTACATATGCCCTCTTCTCTCACAGCAAACTGTGCAGCAGCTGATGACAACTGGCTGGGCAAGTAGCAATTATATGCATTTAAACTTTCATAGAAACAACTTAAACCTATGGATGGTGCCTTCAATATTAATATTTCCATGCAAGGAGGTGTTATTGAATGGTATAGTGCTCATCAAAAAGATAATCTTGTATAAAACCTGGCCAATATCAGAAGATTCATCTTATGATGTAAATGTCAGGTAATTCAACATTTGCACACAGTCTAGTCATTCTCCCTGAGAGGAATTAAAACAACAAGAAGCATATCTGTTAGATATTGAATTCATCATGAAATTCTAGAGATTCAAATTTTTTCTAGCAAACATACAAAAATATAGAGAAAACAGTAAGGACTGCACGCTGTATAGACTTATTGCAACTATTATGAGATGTGAGAACAAGTGTGATCCTGTCTACCTAATTTTTAACCAGGACTTCATAAAGTTTACAGAATGTAATTATTTTTATAGAACTATCTGTTTGTGGGCAACAGGAGTAGGAAATTCCAGGTGCTTAACCCTGTGATACTTGCAAAGGCTTTGTATCTTGTGCAAATTAAAAATTGTGGCGGGGAGGGACAAAAATGGCTTACTGCATCAATATTTGGTGAACCCCTTTGGAATAGAAAGACCATTGTTAGTACCAGTTCTCTAATGTAGATTTCTAGCTGATGAGGGCATATGGAACTTCAGAAATTTAATGAGACTACTAATTAAGGACACAGATAAATTTTGCATAATATCTTCCAGCTTGTTATGTAAAGAACATATATTGCAAATGTATTTGTAAACAGGCTTTTAATGACGGTAAGGATTATAACACATACGTGCTAAAAAGCAGAACTCTTTAGAAATAAGGAGCAAAATGTTTTACACAAGTTATATATACATATATATTGATCTCTCTCTCTCTTGCAAGCTTCACTGGTAATGTTTCTTAACATTAAAAGGAAATATGAAAAAGGTCCTCCATTGCACAATCTTAAACTTCTGAAGTTCTGAAAATATTTAGATAAGCAAATGGCAATGGTACTTAAGAAAAACACTGCCATCTTGCAAGTTATGGTTAACCCAAAGCCAAAGGGGATCATCCTAAGAGGGTTTAGCAGAACTGCATTTCAAAGATTAGGTTTTCAGAAGATAACTGTTGCCTCACCAACACTTTTAAATGTGATATGTAAACTTTTTTATAAGTTTGTCAATGTCCATACTGTCGACTATGAATTTTTTATATACAGTTATGTGATGCAAAGAAAAGGTTAAACCTACATGGTATGCTACTTTCTTCTGATGAATTAGAATTCATTCAAGACTAATCTAGATACGATTAAATGGGATGACACAAACTCGATACATTCTATATTACAGATATTTATGTTTGGACTTGGTTTCTCTGAGGTATCTTTTTTTCTTTTCTTTCTTCTATGGAATTATTGATTTCAGTATTATTTCAGAAGAATAAATAAGTAGGCATATTTTTTCACTTGTCCAAAAAAACTCCAAAAAGGTTTATGGTCATGTAATGCAGACTTGATATAGTGGCTTTGATAACCCTTATTTATACTGTTTTATTTTGTTGTTTTACTTAATATTTTATGAAAAGAAACTTGTCAACCATTTTGACCAGTTTGATTGTGAACTTCAGTTTGTATCATTCCAGTAAAAATGTCAAATGATTCTAATTCATCATGAAGCTTTATCAAGAATATGGAGCATCTGTTCAGGGATGATAGTCCATTCTGTTTAATGATAATAACAATCTCCTTAGTACCATCCTATAATTGAAGACTTCCCAGATTATGTTCTCCAGAATGTAATGCACATGGTATAATGAGTGTGAGGTTAGTCCAACGCTCAGCAAGTTGTCATCGTTGACTAACCCAACTGATAGTCTTGATGTGGATTAAGTACCCTGTTATATCAGGTAACTGGTCCTTACCATCTGCATCATGTTGGTTATTTTGGGTTAAACTCCCTTCACCAGCTGCCAAGTATTGTGTGTGAGTAGATGATGTTATTTCTGTCATGACTGGTAATTTTCAGAAATTACAAGACAAACATGTACTGACGCCTGGTGAAAGGAAATCCAATTTGGTGTTGGATTATTCTTAAGCAATACCCTGTGTAGCTGATAAGCACGACATTGCTTTGTAAGCTGTGAAAAGGTAATAGTATATAGATGTATAGGCTCAGATTCATTGGTGCAGCCATCTTGTGCTCATTGTTACAATTAATAGGTGAGTAACGAAATTGATTTGCCTTTCCACAACTGCATATAAGGATCTTGCATAAATATACTTATTAATCAATTAAAGGATCCTGGATGAAGGTGTGGTTATAAAAAGTTACTCAAGAATTTTGTAATAGTGAAAACAGTGTTGTACTAGCAGTGTAACATTTTCCAGCACTATTTCTTTCCCTTATCCAAGAAACAATAGGTCAGGCAACAAATGGGTGTAGTTATGTCATTCTTTTCATTTAATATGGGTGTTTCAGCTCTGACCTACCTAAGTAATGAGCATTGCTCAATGATTTTTTTTTAATCTTGAGGGAATTTGTTATACATTTAATATTGGGGTTATATTTCTTTGTGTTAATCTCTTGTTAAATCACACATACAAATGCACACACTGCACATGTATATGTGCAATACATAACACATGCAACACACAGATATTTCTAAATATGCAGAATTTTTTAACAATGAGTTAGTACTATGCCGGCATCATATAAGCCTATCAAGCAAATATGGAGTGAAGTGTTGGAAGATTACATAGCCTTACACTAAACATCGGTAATACCATCATTACCTGTAATGGTCATTGAGAATCCACGGTGTGTGGTTGCTGCCTGTGTCAGCATTATTAATGTAGTGTTCAGTTTCTTGATTTTCAGTGTTGTGTGAAAGTAGTAGAATCTCAAGATGTTTTTAGTGTACAATTTCTGTAAAATGTAAACCAACTAAACAGGGAAACAGTCTTCTCAGTGTATTTAATGTATTTCACAGATAAAGATGACTTCGACTAGACTTTCATAATACTGTTTCAAAAACTGATGTTTGTAGTGTTTTGTAAATGTAGAAGTTGCAATTTCAGAGTTACAAATTTGCATGTTTTAACTTGGCTTTCATGGACATCAGTGAATTTACAACTGTAAGGTTTCTCTAGAAATGTTATCTTTGTAATGGTTTTAAGAAGCAGGCATTTGAAGAAGAGGCTGAGAGACTACATTAATTAGCAAGGCAAAGGCACCACCAACACAAGATTCTTCAATACTCTTGGAGAAGCTTCAAGCCCAGGGAGGTTTAATCTTTTCCAGTATTGTTGTTAATCTCGATTGTACAGAAGGATTATTTAATGAGAAATATATTTACATTTTCTACTGTATTCGTTTAACTACCCCCATGACTACATACTTCAAGTTGCAGACCTTTAGCTCTTTTGTATTTTTATCTTTTATATTATTTTTCAGATCTATTTCCCATGTTGAATTGTTCTGCTTCAGACTGACAATATTGGTGGTCATTTTCTCATGTAGAATCAAAAATAATTTCCCTCGTGGAAAGCATTTTATTGGAAGAGACAAGCCTTGTATTTTATTTTTTCATGTGAGATTAACTCTCAAAAGTTGATGATTTCAGAAAGTTATAATTAATAAGAGATAAAAAGACACTTCATGCAGAACTGACCATTGATATATAGTGAATACTGATCAGATCATACCCGCCATCGGAAGTACAGGCAAGAACTTGATAATTGAAATAAAAATAATTAATATGTACATGAGTGCTCGGAGTTTGCGGGAAAGTTTGAGCTACCATTCTACCATTTTAGCTTAATATCTCTAAAGAATTATTTAAAAGAATGCCCAAGACTAAATGATCTAGGAAAATTAACTAGAAAGACATGGAAACCCAAGTAAAACGTGGCTGTGCGTATTACAGAAATATACAACTCCATACAGAAACAAAGAAGCATATTAAAATGTACAAAAGTTACAAATACAGTAATTTCACCCTAAACCATATCTGAATAATGAAGAAAAAGGCCAAAGAGAGAGATGGAAAACTAACTGGTTTTGAGAGAAATTTTCTTCGGCGCTTAGGCAGTCCCCTCCACTTCGGTTATCTACTCAGTAGTGTCAATGTGTAAACCACTAATTTCTCCTTTTGGTCCCGAAACATGCCAATTCAAATATGGGACACGAATTTAGGACGAAAGTCGCAACCGGTGTTTCACAAAGGCAATGCTGATCAGTAAAATCGAAATTGGAGAAGACCGTACTAACACATTTTTTAAATATATCTTTATATTGAAAACTGGACATTTAGTTTTACGAGGATAAACCTAGTCACAACCAGTTCCAACTTATCATCTTCTGATAACTAATCCTTTACATATGATAACGGGTGTATATATCAGGTGAGATAAATACGTTTCATAATATTCCATAGATATTACGGAATTGTTTTACTGAATTATGACTAGTATCTATAATAGATGCATAATTACATTTAGGCTCTAGAGATCGAGTCTACAAACACATATTAAGGGGAGACCACACAGTGGAGTGAAGAAAATCGTTTAATTTTGACGTTTTTCATTTTTCAGCTAAAATTGTCCTTTTGGCCTAGAAGCGTAAAGATAAGCTGGATGCTAGAGCAGATGCTTCGCCGGGCTTATATGCCCTGAGGCGAGCCCGCCTGTGTCAGCGTGAGCTGACTTTTGAGAGAATGTGCCAACGAGTGTAAATCTCGACCTGAGATTTACCCACCGTATTGGGTACGGCGGTAACCGCCAGGTGACAGTGGAAACTCACGAGTTCGGGCGGGGCTCGATCCGCCGACCACGGGGATAAGAGGTCGGCACGATAACGACTGCTCTACCTAGCGGCTTTGGCCTAGAAGTATAACGCAGTAGCTATGAAACGCAAAAATTGGCCATATCACCCATTCCCTTAACCCCCAATACTACCTCCCCCTCCCAGGCGACAAGTTTATCGTAGAAACATGATTAGCCTAGGGGTTCAAAGTTGAAAATGAATAATTTCGCCTGAAATAGGAATAGGAATGTGAATGCCGTTTTCTATGACCACATTACCATAGAAAATGAATAAATTAAAATGTAACCTAAAGAAACTTGATATGCAGTAAAATGTGAAATTCGTAGTTTTTTCAAAACAATTTTCTCTCACTTTCACGGCCTACTACTGCCATTTTTATAATAAAGATTTCAGATTTTATACACTTTATGTGTAAATATGAATGTAATTACGAGCCGGATTTTGATTTCGATGACAGGCGGAATTTCTGGATTTTTTATTATATATTTTTTCCTTTCTTCATAGTGGTATTTTAAACCTTTTCCTGAGTGATAGGAGAATTTCCCAAGTAACTTTATTGTTGAATGCTTACAGAAAATCCTTAGGCTAACTATCTCATCATACAAAGAATTTTCATTTTTTAGTAGATTTTAATATAACAGCATATACAATTATTTAAAAAAATGCTATCTATACCCCAATAGTAATGAAACTTAGTCATATTATGTAAAAACTAACGTAAAACACGTAAACACGTAAAATTTTGGCTCTAAAAATAGTCTGGGAAATTTTGGCATTTGAAGTGTGGTCTCCCCTTAACTTGATAATTTCGTGTGAGGATGTATAATGCCATACTCACTCAACCAATTGACAATAATGACAAACGCTTACTTCGAACTGAGTGCTGACATATTTACTGTCTCTTTTTTACGTTAATAACAGATTTTTAAAAGATCAACGACTGGTGTTGGGCACATTAGGCAGCGATGCGTCAGGTTGCTGATCAATTGTTAAGTGTCATAATAGTTCTATCTCAAATGCATGTTTATAATCGTCGTACTAATACATATAATGATAAAAATGGTAACTATAATGATCATATTAACAAAGATAATGAGAAAGACGATAATTACATTGATATATAGAATGATCAGGACAGAGACAATCATCTTCCCTACAACGTAGGGAAACGAAGGGAATTTCGCATGAATCCTTTACAAGGGAAGACAGGTTATGAAACAGTTACAACACGGGA
>BOPN01001347.1:248405-253405 GCA_017312705.2 Penaeus japonicus
AGTCTGGCTGCCTTTGCTGCAGCACTCGCAGTCCTAAACACAATTTTTCCTCTTCCCCATCATGTAGTCTTAGATGTGGATGGTTATTTCTTTTGTATTTGTTTATTAACCCATTGGTCGTGGTATTAAAAAAAGGTCTGTGCAGTAGGATGGCTATTTCACATGTCTGGCATGGTGCCATCCGCGTCTACGACCGACTCTGCCTTTGCAGCAAATCATGCCATCCGCTGCTAATGGGTTAAAGTACATGAATAGGAAAAAAAATAGAGTTGCTCATTGGCCTCCTATAAAACTGCAATACTTTTATCACAGAGTATAAAGAACATAATTAGCAGTTATGGACCCTGTACTACAATTATAGACTACTGCAAAAAATAAAGCCTGTCATATAGCAAATATAAGTCTCATATTGCAGTAAAACACAAAAAAAGAGGAACACAAACATGGATCTAGTATTATAACAAGTGAATGGAAGATATATCGCGTGAAGTTTCCTCTTGCTGAAATAAAACCCATCTGGGATGCCACACAGGTGGCACTAGTGCAATGGAGTGGAGAAGCAAATCTTTTCCCGTCTGGAATGGGTTGATAAATTCCATTTTTTTTCTACAGCATAACTGTTGCAAATCAAATATTATTTCATGAAAGAAAAAAAAAAAAAAAGTGAGCTAGAGTACCTTTCACCACCAAGAATATTCCAAGAATGTGTTAGTATAGTGGTTCACATTTCAAGTCGGCCTATGTTTGTGTGTGTGTATTTTTTTTTTTTTTTTTTTTTATTAACCCATTAGAGCTGGTTGACGTGATGACATGTTTTGTGGTTTTTGCGTCAGACGCCCGGGACGAGATACGAAGGCAAGTCCGGCGCTTGAGTTGAGCGAGCCCAGGCTCGCGGCTTGTGCGTCCGAGAATCTCGAGGCATTAGGCTTATGTGTTCAAGAACCCTGGTATTGCGACTGTGCAAAGCAGGAACGCCCCCGGCGTGAATGGGTTAATATATATATTTTTTTGGTGTTCCAATGAGATTGTGACATCTACTTGATCTAATTGATCTTGCACCTTGCAGAGGGAGTGGGATGGCGGTGCTAGATGGTACGTACAGTAAATGATATGGTCTTAATTTTTTTTTTCTTTCTTTTTTTTTTTTGCCAGAAACTAGATGGTGGAGGTTTGTTGGCCATTGTTAAAGTGCTAAAGTCTTGAAGGCTATGGTGATCAATAACTGTAACTATTATAAGGTTTATTCCTCCACTGGGAAACCTACTACTGTTAGCGTATAAATTTGACACATGTGG
Source organism: Penaeus japonicus (assembly GCA_017312705.2). NCBI lineage: Eukaryota > Metazoa > Arthropoda > Malacostraca > Decapoda > Penaeidae > Penaeus > Penaeus japonicus. The sequence goes on from BOPN01001347.1 coordinate 249,701, forward strand.
AATGCAGAAATGAAGACTAGATTTGTTTAAATCACAATGAAAACTAGTGTAAAATCACATTATGACCTTATCCTGAGTCCTTTGCCATTGCCATGGTCATTGTACCGATATGATGTCATAAGATATGAAGGACAGCAGCCATAAAATTTTGATTATTATACACTTGCTGTTGTCAACCATCCAATAGATGAAAGATGTAGAAATCAGTTCCAATAATATTTTGATAATGTATATGGGCAATTGAAAAATCATACGACTCACGATGCAACAATGGAAAGATGACGGATAAGGTCATGGAGTGAAAATGACTAGGGAATGGCTGATTGTAAAGAATTTAGATCTAGTAAATAGTTAACAACTGTATGCAAACTAAAATTCACTGCTTCTCTAATGGGTATATAAGGATTTTTTGCTTCACTGGTCCTGATAGACTATGAAAGCCTTGTAAAAGGGAAAATTGCTTGTGAAAGCAAGTTGCTAATGTGTGAAAATGAAAATAGTTTGTGAAAACATTTGATTTCACTTTGACTTTCAGAATTACTGGTGCAATTGCAAGATGAAATATAAAAATCAAGGATAGCTAGATATATCTGTAAGGGGAAGAAAGACTCACCAATGATTAACCCATTCCAGATGGTTATCATGACATGCATGACAGCTCCGTTTAGGGCCATAAGACGAATGTCAATACATACATGATGTGATGTTAGGAACTGCTCACTGTTGAAGCGTACTCATAGTCATGATGCATTATGACTGTCATTGTGTTAGTGTCAGAGCCACAGCCTTCCAAAGTTAACCTAAACCATTATTTTATGATACAGTGAAGAGAAACTGGTTGTTGGGTGGCAAGTCTGCTCTGCCAGGAGCACAGAGAAAACATTTTCCCTGTCCCTCTCATTTTTAGTCAGTGCCCGCAGCATCAGAAATGCCTTGTCCAGATGGCTAGTTAGTGTGTTTGCCCCCCTATCTGCATTGGGCTAACCATGCCATAATTTCATTCAATTAGGAAAAGTACATATAACATAGCCCATGCTACATGTAAGGATCATGTGGGCAAGATAGGACTGACTTGAACTTGATTATATTGTTTGTTTTAATGTTTGTTTTGAAAAAGGAAAACCTGATCCATTCCTCTCATGAAAGAATGTGTATAGTTAACTAATTGACTGTGGAAGGCATGATTTGCTGCCAAGGCAGAGTCGGTCGTAGATGCGGATGGCACTGTGCCAAACAACATAAACCCGCCACACGACTGTATACATGTTTTATTAAAACCATGACCAATCAGTTCTCATGTATAACCAGTCTAATTATATTTCTTTTTGTGAAGAACTTTTTTTTTTTTTTTCAGAATTGTACTCTATAATTTCCATCATCTTTGATACCTGCTCCCAATATAGCAACTTAAGGATTTGAATAAAATTGTGAAATATTCATAGCATATCATTCAAATATATTAGATATATACCAATAAGCTTGTCAATATGAATGTCAAATAATTCAAAACAACAAAAAGAAGAAAAGACAGAATGAAGAAGTGAGACTGGCAATAATAGAAATTGTGGGACCTGGTTGTGTGTTTTTCAGGTGTAGTTGATAATCTGAATGGTTTAGCACTTGTTCATGAATAATTGCATACATGTAGTATTTTGGGGAGGAATGGATGAGGATGTCAGAGGGAGTGGAAAGGTTGGAAGGAGATGGAGAGACATACTGGAATATTTGTTTTACATGCTTGAGTTCTGTGCCAACATATGAATTGGAATGATGATAGCTATCCCAACCATTTGAAAAATATATTTATAACATAGAACAGGTGTTTCATAAATTTTATTGTATTTTGACACCTGTGGAAGAGTTTAGATGATGCAAGACTTGACGATTATTCCAGGAATGATAAACCTTCCTCTTTGACACAATTATTGAGTTTGTACTGGTCAGATTTTACCATTGGCTACTAGTTAATGAATTACGGTACGGCATGTCATAACAATGTGGAACCTCACATAGCACAGTGTTACCAGGTGTAGGAACACCTGTGAGTGACTATGCTGATTATTTTTTGACATTCCATTTGTACCCAACCATACTTGCTTTTCATTTATTTTGCATAGAGTGATTGATTCCTTACATTTTGATGACTGTTTTACTACACAATGAATTGATTGCAATTCATTTGCAGAAATTCATGTAGAGTGTGACACACTACTTTTATCCTTCTTACCATATGTTTATTATACTGCTAATAGAGCAATTTTTGTGTTGATATATGTTTTTCTTCAAGATATTTTCTTTATTATTTCAGGATGTGGAACATAGCCGAGCCTATATCGACCAACTATATTCTAATGATCCTCAAAAATGCTTCCAAGCAGTTAGGTATGACCAGCTTCTTAAATATCTTTATTTCATATTAGCCTTACTCCTAGAGATGTTAGGTTCGAATAGAGTTTTGGATATGATAGATATATGTATTTGGTTCAAATATTTTTACAGTATGTACTCTTGATATTAAGATGTTTTTCTTATATATAATTTCACTCTGATTAAAAATTATTTTGAAATTAATGTCATTTTTTCCTTTACAGTGAATTAAAGTTTGCAGTTATTGGTAGCGTAAGGGAGAAGGGTTCTATAATTGAACAGGGAGTTGTAGTTCGATTACTTCAGATTCTTCGCGCACAAGAGTTTGATCTAATTCTAAAAACAGAAGTAGCAACCGTTCTGAATTCACTTGCGAAAGGTCTACCAGAGCATGCAGCAGCGTTAGTGCAAGCAGGGCTTCTACCCGTTCTATGGGAACGTAAGTTTATTTAAAGTTTAAACTTTATTTTGTGTGGGTTTAGAAATGATGAATACAAGAAAATGGTAAAAAAGACCACCGAGTCACTTTGTAATTTTTGATTTCATTGGGGAGGAGGTTGTCTTTATATTTCTTTTGAAAATGTTTGCATCCAGTTTTCATTGTTCCTTTTAAAAGATTGATAATGATTGTCATCAGCAGTGTTTATTATTGATCGTTTAGATTTACTTGTATTAAACAGAATAAATGCATACTCAAAGTTAAGTCTTTTTAAAAAGAAAAAAGTAATTTGCTTGGTAGAGGCCCACATTTGACCTGTTAGTTTTTTCCTTCTTTTTTTACAAGATAGCTTTGAATTTTGATTTTGACTTTTACTTATTCTTATTGCTTTTTGTGAATATACATTTTTTTTTCTATATGTATGCTCATAATTTTTAAATTTTTAAATTTTATTTTTCAAAATGCAGAACTTGAAGCATGTGGTGGAGGAGGGGGGGCCAACGCATATACCTCAATGGTTCTCTGTTGCCTCCGATCAGTTTATCGGCAGGGTTGTGCACCCCCACCTCCTGCCTGGGACCACAAACTCCTTACGACGCTTATACAACATGGTTATCATCCTCCTAGCAACCAGGAATGTGTTGCCAACATCCTTGCTCATGCATGCAAGGTATCCAGGGTTTGTGTGCTCTCTTGTTCTTTGTGGTGCATGCGATTGTAGTCTTAATGAGAAAGTTGTGTTTTTTGGACATAACATTGTGGTAGTTTGTGTTGTGACTAACATCTACATATAGATAATTGCCAGTTAAAAGCTTATTATGAACATATTTTATTCTATAATGAGATAAGTGTTTATCTTTAATGAATAGTATTTTTTTTAATGATTTTGGTAAAAGAAA
>BOPN01001347.1:268405-270905 GCA_017312705.2 Penaeus japonicus
TTTACAAATTTGGTGAAGTAGTGTGAACAAAATTTGTTGTGCAATACACAGCATTAATTCTACAGAAAGTTGACTCTGTAAAGATTTTTCTAGAGTATGCAGAATAAAGTACAACATTAAGAAAATACATTTTTAGAATTGGCCTAAGGAAGTGGGAGTATTTTTTATATATATGGTTTTTACTGGAGGTGAATTGGGAAATATGATGTACTGTACAGACATTAGTTCTGTCAAAAAATGCAATGGAAGTATAGACATTCACTTCATTATTATGTTAACCCTCAGTTATTCTTCCTTGTTTGCTGTTGTTATCATTGTCATGTAATTAATTACTATAATATTCAGCTTTATTCTTCATCATCAGTCATCTTCATTACCCTGATTCTTGAAAGTAATTTTTCGTATTACGTAACGTTTTTAGTTATTTTTCTATTTCATGGCAAAATTAAGCATGCAATAGAATTGCAAATATTTAGAAAATAAATCCTTTTATTGCTGCCCTCAGCTCAATATATTGGATAATAGTAAGATCTGATAATTTTAATTGGAGTGTGGATTTCAGAAAAGGAATTCAATTAATTTCATACCTTTGATCGTACAGAATATTACTTCACAATTCTTACCAAGGTAGACAGGAAATGGAAGTGAAGAAAGGTAATTATATGAAAAGTAAATGGCAATTAAATTCTCATCAATCACAGTGTACTATTTTCCAAGAGTAAAAAAAAATAATAGAATATTGGTTCTTTATTTCATTATCATTATTATCTATTTATCTATTGGCAGAAATGAGAGAACTGTTATTTTCATTCCTTAATTGTTTCTCAGCAGCCTTTGAATTTTGAACGTGTAAGTGTTCAATGTTATGGATATTACAGAATATATGTATACTGTAAGTTTCCCATGTCTATATGTATAAATCTTCATTCCTTGATTGGTGGGTTTATTAGCATAACTTCCAATTACAAGAGGAAAAATTTGTTTGTTATGAATTTCTTCCTTCCTCATTTCACTGTAACACAAGCCTACATATAAGAAGAGAGATATGGTGACCATCTCAGATTATCTTAATTTGAAGAAAGCAGATGCCATGGATGGGTAAATTGGTATGCCTGACTGTCTGTATTGGCTGTTTTGGAGTCATTAAGATTTTTAGAGAAATGCTGAAAATTCTTGATCATTGAGTTATTTAGGGGGTTAATGTATTCCACATTAATGGGATTTCTTTATTTCCAACATTTGTAGGTCAAACCCTTGTATTTTTTACTTTATAAAATGGGGATTCTTTATGTGGTTCTTAGATATATTTAGCAGAAAATTACTTTTTTGGTAGCCTCTACATGTTGTCTAAATCAACTAATATATTTTTTCTCTTATTTTCTCCTTAAAAATGTTATTCAGTATTTAGACATCTATTCAGATTACATTTGCCTGGAAAGTACAAACTTGTGAAAATATAATTTAGTTTTAATTAGTTAATGAGTTATGTTTGACCTAAAGATCAAGTATTGCCAAATTAAATCTTATTAAGAGTACATAAGGGGTCGTAAACATATTCATATAGAAAAAAATGTTTTACAGAAGGGGAATTTTTTTAAAAGACAAGAACCATGTTGATGAGTATTCCCATATAGTTAGTTGGAAGTAGATATAAATTTTGGAAATGAACGGCATTTATTGCATGTTATTGAATTTACATGTCATATAAAAAAAAAATTTCCTGCTGCTATATTTCAGTTTAGGTTTGTGGGTATGTTTAAAGGTAAATGGCAAGCTATCTTATACATTTGATATGATTTTAGAAATATAGAGGTGCTAAGTAAAAGGAAAGATTGATTTTCAAAAACTGAACTAGTTAGCAAGAGTTCTGTCAGTGACATAAATTTGTTTGTCGGAACTGAAAGGTAAACTTCAGTAATAAAGCAGAAGTAGCGAACACCAATGTTGGTATGCTGATTCTAGCATAAGGATATATTTATATATATACATAAATATCTCTAAATACTCAGTGTTATTTCTGCCTACTAATGGCTAGCAGTGTTTGGATGTTATATTCACATCCTTGTATTCTGTAAAATAGATCAGCGACTATGTTCAGTAGGGTTGTAGAATTACAAAATTGCAAGAAACAACAGTTTGATTATAGCAGCAGATGTTAAAGTTTGCAACATAGAATGTTGCACATTTATAGAGCTTGCCAGTGTAGTGTGATTCTATTAAAACTGTCAAGCATACTTCCATGGCATAGAATAAACCTTTTACTGCATGAGATATTGCCTGGTTTAGGTTTTTATTTTCCTCTAGGTTATTTGATATTGAGATATGAATGGAATATATGTTGGTATTTACTGGATTTCAAGAAGTGATGGAAGTGATACAGCTTTGCCTGTCTATTGAAACAAAGATACTGACTGGAAACATTTATCATGTATATCTAATATTTTCTTAAATGTATTAGGTTCAATATATTAGCATATTGAATATGTTCCTGTTAACTGTA
>BOPN01001347.1:278405-280905 GCA_017312705.2 Penaeus japonicus
ATATATTTATATATATATATATATATATATAGATATATATATATATATATATATATATATATATATATATAGATATATATATATATCATGATAATGATGATGATAATAATGATAACAGTAGTAATAATAATAACAATAACTATGATAATAAAAATCATAATAATAATAACGATAGGTATGATGATAAAACTGAAAAAAATAATAATTACTATAATGATAATAAAAACTAACGTCAATATCATTCTAATTTTCAACAATAAAACGACAAACCAACAGAGATACTGAACCATCATAGGATACGTTGAAGCAAATGTGATCACGGCAGTTTGGGAAAGTTTTTTTTTTTCGTGATTTCACAAACTAATTAAAGCAAAAATAACTTGATTCAGAATGTAAGGTGACCTGAACGTTATATCATCGATCCTAGACTTAAATCTAAGTCTTTCTGATTAACGTTCAAATGCAAAACTGATGTTTGCCGGATTACTAACGTTTATTTCGTAGTCTAGCAGTGGCGGTGGAATGTTTCTCTGAGACTGGGACGGAGTAAAACTCTTAACATGGCATCATCTAATGCTATATTTGTAATGTTACATGGGGTAATTATATATGTAATACCAATATATATATATATGTAATATATGCATATATTATATACATATATATATATATATATAAATATATATATATGTATATATATATATATATATATATATATATATATATATATATATATATATATATATATATATATATATATATATATATATACATACACACGCTCATATACGTGTGTTTGTATGTGTTGAAATATGTTGCTTTAAAATACTTATTATGTACGCGGTTTCGATCTTTGATATTCTGTTTTGAAAAAGAATCACCTAGTGATTGTTATTACTGCATTGCGACCCATACGTTTGCATGGCATGTAGCCAAGAGCAACTGAAGACGAGATGGAAAGGGGAAGTAACTCGAGTATTTCACCTCTTTTGATACGCAAGCTTTATTCAAGCCCGTCTATCTATTTGCGTTTCCTGGTTTTAGACAAATTAAGCGATTAATAAGTAGCATTTCTGATCTGAAAAGAATGCACATCTCTCTCTCTCTCTCTCGCTCTCTTTCTCTCTCTCTCTCTCTCTCTCTCTCTCTCTCTCTCTCTCTCTCTCTCTCTCTCTCTCTCTCTCTCTCTCTCTCTCGCTCTCTTTCTCTTTCTCTTTCTTTCTCTTTCTCTCTCTCTCTCTCTCTCTCGCTCTCTTTCTCTTTCTCTCTCTCTCTCTCTCTCTCTCTCTCTCTCTCTCTCTCTCTCTCTCTCTCTCTCTCTCTCTCTCTCTCTCTCTCTCTCTCTCTCTCTATATATATATATATATATATATATATATATATATATATATATATGTATGTATATATAATTCGGCCACGATAACTGTTACGCCAGCCCATTTTGTTCAAAACATAAACAAATATAATCTATAGAATATTGTTCTGGTTATTGACGCTGGTTTTAGCTAGCCTCGCGTTATGATTTATTACTTCTCTTATTCCACTGATACCATACCATTAAAATAGATTTTGGTACTCTGCCTCTTTTACTGTCTTTTTTAGATTTTGAACTTTATTTCAAACCATGAGATCAGTGAGATTAGCAAGTAACACCAGTCTCTATCATGCATTTATTATTCCTATTCATTTCACTAACGTTGCATTAATAAAGCTCGTTTTCTTTTCAAATGTTTTTTTTTTCTTTCCTTGTGTCTTTAAATTTTATTCTAAACCGTTCCACTGAAGCTTAGTAAGGAAAATCGACCTACCTTTTATAGATCAGTGTGTCTGCTTTAATATTTGAAGGTGAAGTCAGTAACGAGAATATGATAACCTAATGGGAGATTTTTCGTATAATCAAATGTATAGATAATAAGGGCATTTTGTAAGTCAAACACAGTTTTAAATTTCTTTATTTCTTTGTATATCACTGATTTTATTTTTCTAAACCTATACAAGCCTAATCCTTCACATGGGCACCTTCCCTGATTCTCTTTAGCTTCTCCATCAGAATTTCCATCCTGATTTGATGCTCCTGCTGGCGCATGTGTCGCTCCTGGCTATGCAGCGCCAGCTCCGCCTCCAGCACCCGCAGCCGAGCCGCACCCTCGTCCCGCAGCTGGGCCATCCGCAGCCTGCAGGTGGGAGAAAGGGGGAAGGCCTGGTTGCAGTTATTTATACACCCTCGTATATATACTGCGTTAGGGGACAAGCCTTAATGAGACGTTCATATTATGGTCATAAACAAATCTTGTGGAACTTTTGAGGCAAAATGTTAATTGTGAAATACGCCTCTTGCATCACAAAATAAGTTGTGACCGTTTACACCCCTCGGTGTCATGCCTCGGTAAATCTATTTAGAGATGAAAATCTGAGTCTGGAATGAATGTAAATACGAAACCAGTTGTCACATTTGAATTTCGAAATGAGACATCACTGGACATTTAAAGTAGCACGTCTG
>BOPN01001347.1:300905-303405 GCA_017312705.2 Penaeus japonicus
GTGCCATACAAGTGCTTAGATTATACCTGTCTTCAAGCCACATTATTGCAGTATCTATCTTGATGTTGCCCCATTTTTCTTCGCCATGTTTATCCTGTTGTAATTCCCTCTGTTTTATCACTTTTGAATTGGTAATTATACTGTCCTTGTGTCGGTCCGCTGTTATTGTCCAACTTCGAGTTGGTCATCATAAATGGGTGAAATTCCAATTTCCAACTATATATGATGTGTGATAGTTTTTCATTTGTCGTTATTCTCAGCAAAATGCAGTGACAAAACGAAAATGATATTAATAAAAAAGAGAGAAAAAACATCGTCAATTTATTCGACGCTGGACGACGAAGTACTACCTGACACGACCCAAAGTTAGAGAGGAACTTAATGGAAATGGAGCCAAGAGAAACTGTACGTTTGTGTTAATAGTTGATGTTGACGATATTGACACAGGCATGAAAAATGATGGTAAACAAACAACTGGAACAAAAGTTTTACATCGTTGATCCCTCGATCAATTATACAGCCTCGATACACGTTTACAGAGAGCCGACCGACACGCGAGAATGATGAGGGCGCTCGCATATCTCCGACATTAACGTTATGTTGGCGATGTCATATAGAAGGACAGCCTTGACTTACTTTGCCATGAACAGAAAAATATTACTGTACACACATTTCAACTCCCACCCCAATTATCCTTCTTCCGATTGCTCGTAATGACAGGAGATTTTTGTCTTCCTCTTACACCCTGCAACCTCGACACGTGTTCTTGCGCTGCGTAGAGAAGAGCCCTGCATGTCACACCTGCATGACAAAGGTGTGCGTCACCGAAACTGATTCTGAAATTTTGGCCTATAATTACCCACAATGGCCATAACCTGCACCATAGTTCGTGATCTCAGCGTAATGACGACCATATTTTAACCGGCTATTTCAGGGTAGTAATTAGTTCTTTCCTTCCCTCCCTCGAATGTTACTGCATTATCCGAAATTGATAAAAATTTGGAAGGTGACTGATGTATCATTTAATAGCACGTGATACGGACGTGTTGTGTATATATTCTTTTCTTTCTTTTTGCTTGTTATCCATATTATTCAAAACTTCAGTATGACTGAAGTACTTTAACATGGTAACACCCTACTTCCATCGACAAAACAATAATGGTAACAATAATGCGCTCTGAAGTATCGTCAGAGCGCATAAAATACAATAAAAAAGCCACAGTACGAACATAAAAAAAAAGTTCACTAGAATGTTTATTTTTTTTATTTCTTCTTCAGTGTCTGTTTCAGAGCACTCTGTCTTCTCCAACACGGCAGCAGCTCTTTCTGTGCGTTAAATAACACGTAATGCAACCGTCCTACTAGTTACCTGAGACGAGTGTAATGTGTATAACAAAGCGAATGATGGATAATCCTAATTGACACACACGCGGGATAGATAAAGGTAAATGTTAGAACGATAGTAATGTAAAATAAAAACAATAATCCACTCTTTATACAGCACATGGTATATACGAATATTCAAAATAGAATAACATAAAGATACATATTTTTTTTTATGCAGAACACCACAATATGGAAATGCTCAAAATGACAAACTAAAATAATAATTTATGCTGTTTATACAGTACACAACATAAATACAAATGTTTAAAAAAATAAGAAATTTAACAACGATACAAACTTTTTATATCGCAGCAATAACAACTTTCTGAACATTATCTTATATTGGTAGAGTGCACCAGTAGCGTCACAGAAATGACAACGAACGAAATTCGCCAGATATTTTGTTAGACATACCCTTTCTGGGACATAGACATACACTACGTCACGCAGGTTTCATTGGGTGCTCCGTAAAGGCAGGGACATTGTTCTAGAATCTTTGTTTTCTTATAGGCTGCTTGCAAAACTGCTTTTCATCACAAAGACTGAATTGGACTCTCCTTTTCGTGAGCCTCCCCATTGTCCTCGGCAAAGTTTGCCAATCTGAGGAAGTCCCATTCATATTTTATGGCATTATGATTTTATATCACACCTACTAGCAAGGCGATTAAGAAAGGAATCCAGTACGATGGGGGCAAAAAATCTGAGAATTATGCTCCTAATAAACGGTTACTAACACGCACACGTACCTGTAATTGCTGTTAATATGCTTCATTGCAGAGGGAATGTACACAAGTAAGACAAAATGATGCCTGTATTGACTCTACACCTTCATAAACAATAGATATCATTGCTTATGTCCTTTTTAGTACTTTATTTGACATACACATTATAATCACTAGACAGTATGGTCATTAGGCTGACCAATTGTGACATCCCAATAATCTTCATACGTTGAGCCTGATCGTAGCCAAGAGTAAGTCAAAAAGCAAAAGAGGGCCTCAAGGCCTTGCCTTTGATCGCAGATGCAAAGAACGAGGAAAGTTATTGCTGCCGTGTATTCATATGTATATATATATATATATATATATATATATATATATGTGTGTGTGTGTGT
>BOPN01001347.1:305905-308501 GCA_017312705.2 Penaeus japonicus
ACCACTATCATCACCATTACCATTGTTACCATTATCAATACATTCATTATCATTATTCTTATTATCATTATTATTATTATCATTATAATTATTACTATTATTATAATAATAATCATTATTATTATCATTACTATTATTATTATTATCATTAATATTATCATTATCATTGTTATTATTATCATCATTAGTATCATCATTATTATTATCATTATTATTATCATTGTCATAATCATTATTACCACTATCATTATCATTATTACCATTGTTACCATTATCAATACATTCATTATCATTATTGTTATCATTATTATTATTATCATTATCATTATTATTATTATCATTATGATTATGATTATTATCATTATTTTATTATTATTATTTTTATCATTATTATTATCATTATTATTGTTATCATTATCATTATTATTATTATTATTATTATTATTATCATCATCATCATTATTATTATCATTATTATTATCATTATCATTACTTTTTTATCATTACTATCATCACCATCATTATCCTCCTCATTATTCTTATCATTCTTATCATTGTTATTACGATCATCATTATCCTCATTCGTATTAATCATCTTTATCATCACAATCCTCCTCCTTCTCCTCATTATCATCATCCTCATTATCATTAATAACATCACTATCACCATCATGCCTGACACACCATACCACCATGAGTCATACGAGTGACGCGGCCATAAAGAACAGGAGAAATAAAAAAAAAAAAAAAAAAAAAAAAAAAAAAACATATATTATCATCATTGTTTTACTATGACAGTTATCACCCTCCTATCACAATCACTAAATTCAACATGGTAATTTTAACTCGCAACCATCATGGCAACAACCATCGATTAGTATATACAATGTTGCTATCATTGCACATCGCCATTTGATTAGCAAGTTTGCAACCGTATCGTGCTAGCCCCCCTTCCCTATTCATATCATCAATGCATTGTAGATACGTGGAAATTTGTAGCTTGTAAACTTTTATGCGCATTCATTATACACATTCATTATGTCATGGTCTACTGGCTACTGCAACTGGGTGTGCGTCCATGCGTGACTAGTCAACAAAATCCGAATTTCATATTCCACTGGAGTCTATGAACTGCTAAAATCATCTATATTTCACGTCTAAACAGGTTGCGCCGAGTGTGGGCGTGGGCGGTCGTAGCGGTGGTTGTGGTGACGCATGGTCGTTATGAAGATGGGGATGGTTATGGTTGTGATAAGGATGGTGGAGGTATTGCAACGACAATGAAAGGATAGAGATTAAATAATATTAACTTAAAAGGCTGATGGTAATAATCGGTTATGATTATAATGTTGATAATGGTGATGGTATTAATAATGGCAATAAGAAGGAAGGAACTAAGGATGATAACAATAATGGCAATAAGGGAAATGATGATGATGATGACGATGACGAAAATGATAATAATAATGATAATGATGATGATGATAATGAGGACGATGATAATGATGATGATAATATCAATAAAAGCTCATGCAAATAGAATGGCAAAACAAAACATGACACACAAAGCCAAGGACAAGAATGGCGAGAGAATATAATGAGACCGATTCATAATCCCATTTTGCAAAACCCTTTAACAAGCCCCATGCATGAGTTCGGCCATGAGCAAGACCCATGGACACGAGGACCCGAGGCCATGCATGTTAACAACATTTATACATGTGGCCGTTATTGCATTAACTCCATTGGCGAGGTGTTAAAACAGGGGCCATACACCGTTAGGCTCTGACATTCCCACCGTCCATGCGTTATATAGCGGAGATATTTAGCGCCGGCAATGTTTGCGGCGTAATGATAGCACCGAGTTTATGGGACACCTCTGTTGGCGCTAAGTTTATGACCCCGCCAATCCCGCCAGCTACACAAAAATGCTACATTTTTGGTTCTATTTTTTGCGTTGCCTTTTTTCTGGCTTTGTTTTGTTTTTTAACTGAAGGTTTATTTACAAATGCGCGATGCGGTCGATCAATTTGCACGCACGCGCAAGCACACAAACATATACACTCACACGCAAAGGCTTGCTTTTATGGAGCGAACACTTTGGATTAATTCGAGGAGAAAGGTAATATTTGTTCAAGAGTTATAGAGCAATAATTGTACCGTGAAAAAATTTACCCCTCCCCCCCCACTCTGCTGCAAAGCGGCTGATTTATCACTAACATATACGAAAATATAAACTCCCTGCATGAACGTTGCATCCACAACACAAACAATTGCAAGAGCTTACATAGTTACTATGGCATAGCCTTTTCTGTGTACATCCACGTGCACAAATATGTGTGGTGGAGGCGCTGCCGTTTGCACAGGGCGGACCGAGCGAGCGAGCGAGCGAGCGAACGAGCGACCGACGTGCGCGCACAGGGGCTTCAGGACAGCATTGTTCTCGCTTTGTCAGGTTGCTCTAAATTTGCAATTACTTAGACGCTGCGAACAATGTACAGGAATACACATTAGCAATGCTCCCATAAGGATAGCAGATCGAGATGAAGCTTAATATACATATGCACACACACACATATATGTATATACATATATA
>BOPN01001348.1:0-2500 GCA_017312705.2 Penaeus japonicus
TATTTATATATATATATATATATGCATGGGTTTCCAAGCACGAAAGCCTGTGGAATTATCCATAACTTAATTCTTGTCTTTTAATCTGTCAATGCGTATAAAGATATAAAATCATTTTTAAGTCTATGTTTACATGCAGAAATAGATTTAATGGGCTATTATATTTCGGTGCACCGAGAGTGTGCCGAGGACTATGCCGCCAGTGCCATCAGTCCAAACTGGAATGGGCGAAGGAGGCTGGATCCTCGCCTTCGACCAGCCTCATCTACCCCGTCTTAGGTGGCCGCTTCATTAGTCATTAGAAGCACAAGCTCTTTGCAACTCATTGACTGATTCCAACTCAGCCCATTTGAAATATGGAAACGAGTTTCTCAACCTAGATATTCAGTATTTCTTTATTCGTTAGGGATAGCGTAAATATTTTGCATAAAACTTAATAAGTGCTTAAAGGTTACTAATTTAGTTCTAGGACGAATGTCTTCTGCTTGTCACTTGTCAGCGGATCATGGCGGCCTGGGTTAGATGTAAGATTTTTTATATTATTGGAATAGTTTTTTGTGGCTTTAATGTTAGATTTACATACAAGTGAGTATTCCAGTAAAATAGATAAATATGTCCATGATATTCACACATTGTGCCCAATGCAGGTATCTCATGATTAATGATTTAAGTGTGTCACATGCTTTAGCAAGTTAACGCGCTATAGTTTGATATTTTTTAAATTATCTATTCTTTCGATTATTTCCTGCACCCTGGATTACCTCATATTTATATTTGATTTTGTTTATTTGTGCGAAGTGTACATATTTAATGGAATCCTAGAATAAAAAAAAAAAATAATAATAATAAATGAATAAAAAAAAAAGTTATATTTCTTAATATCTCTTTTATCACCCACACAAGAAGAGTGATCACAAGTTACTAAAAGTCGGACTTCAAACTGAGTATATAAAGTAGTAACTCCCACAGATGTCATACCACTTGGGTCACCCCTGGAGGAACTTGACCCAGGGATTCGAGTGAGAGTAAGTGAGGGAAAGCGGTTGGAGAAGATTGATTTATCAAATAGAAGTAATTGTTTGTTCATAGGGAGAACTGCCTTAGGTATTGTTGTCATTGCTGCTGCTAAGATGATTACGATTGCTAATACGATTATCACTGTGTAATGTAATTAGCATTAGTTATGTAAAGAGTGTTATTACTATTACTGACGCAGTGATATCAATACGTTTGGCATTTCACTGAGATTTGCGTAGCCTCATGATCACCTGCACGGATGCTGTTCCGGAGGGATTCCCTCACGTGGTCTCCTCCACCTTTATTATAATCAATTATATGTTAGGACTTGATTATATATGAAAAACGGCAAGAACGTCATGTCATACAAAATCTTTTGCAGCATTTTACACATTGCAATCCAATTCCAAACGAAACGGTTACAGTAACGAGAAATTTTACGTCTTTGTCTGAAGCAAATGAAGCATTGCTAGAAAGAATCAAGCCTTGCTAGATATGTTGCACTGTTATTGCTAATGTTAATACTGCTATCATTGTTATTGTCATTATCATTATTATTGTTATTATTATCATTATTATTGTTTTTATTACTATTATTATTATCATTATCATTACCAGTACCAGTATCATTATCATGTTTATCATTACCATCATTATCATATTTATCATTACCATCATTATCATTATCATCATTGTTATTATAGATTTTATTGTTATCTTTATCATTATTATTACTCTTATTACCATTAGTATCAGTATCAGTATCAGTGTTATTATTATTATTGTTACTACTATCATCATTATAATTAAAGTTATTACTATTATCATAATCATTATTAGAAGTATCTTTATTATTATGATGATGAAGATGATAATGATGATGATGATGATACTACTATTATAACTGTTATTATTATCAGCATTACCATAGACGAAAACCTAACAAACAATCCCAGTCATATTGATTACCCGTCCTCCCCCCCCCCCCCATCCACCGCGTACCACATCACCATCATACCCCCCCCCTCCCCCCCCCATCCACCGCGTACAACATCACCATCATACCCCCCCCCCCTCCCCCCGCCCCACCCACCGTGACCCCATCCCCAGTAGCCCCGGGACAAGAGCCGATCAGGAATTCGACGCAGAAACGTTTCCTTCGGCAGTGACGAACGTTGGCTCCGGGCGAGACGACGCGCCTAAGCTGCCCATCACAACTCCGGCAGAATCTTCGGGCGGAGTTTCGTAGTCTTTGGGCGTCGACGGAGGTCCTCGTGGATTGCTCTCGATTTCCTGTTTCAAGTCACATTCCTTGGCCGGGAAATTGGAGCGATGCTCTCTTGCTCTCTCGCTCTCGCTCTTTCGTTCTCGCTCTTGCTCTCGCTCTTGCTCTCTCTATCTATCCGTTTATCAATATAACTATCTATCTATCTATCTATCTATTTATCGGTCTATCACGTGTGTGGGCGTGTCAGCTGTAGCT
>BOPN01001348.1:12500-17500 GCA_017312705.2 Penaeus japonicus
CATTCAGCTGTTTTGTTGAACTACTTAGCTTTGAACTTTTTTGAGCCTACATCAGGTCCTATATGACGCTGACCACTTGTAATTTCCAGCAGCATTAGTAGCAGCCTCAGCCCCGGTACCAGTAGCAATAGCAATCTCTTCAATTAGATCCTTGTAGTGTTTCAAGTCTTTTCAGGAGGCGCCCGCCCTTCCTAAGAGCGCCTCAAGGGAGATAATAGAAAGGGGGCGAAGTAGGAGGAGGAGGAAAATTAGGAAAAAGAAGGTAAGGACAAGCTTCCATTACCCTTAATGTGTGTCTCTATGGGGAAGAGGCAGATCCGACGCCGTTATGAAAACAATACGAGTTCATTCGGGGTCTTGTATGGTGTTTGCGATGTGTAGTATAATGTAATCTATATGTTAATGGCCACCTCCATTTATTCTTTTATTTTGCTGTTTATTTGTCTATTCATTTAATACATTTATTGAGGAGGAAATACTTCCAAAGTCCAATATGTCCTTTTGAAACTCAGTGTATCCAAATTGTGACATAAAAAATAGGAAGAAAATGTTGGTCTACTTATCTCCAGACTTAGAATGGAGTTCATAATTCCGGAAAACATATCCAACAAGAAATGATTCCCTAGACACCCACACCCACACCCACTCGCATCCCTATAGAAGGGGTGAGGGGGTGAAGGGGTTAGACGCCTTTGTATGTAAATTGCGTGACGCTCCATGGTCACCTCTTTCACACGCACAGGTGTTTGTTCTTTGTTCGAAAAAAGACAAAGGCTACTTGAAAAAAAAAGGTCCCAAACAAAGGACAGTTGCTACAGCGCATCCGGTATTTCTTTCCTCTTTCTCTGTCATTCGATTTTTTCTCTTTTCAAACCAGATGCTGTGCAAAGAACACAAAGTGTGAAAACAGTCTCATCATGACAAAATATTTCACTCGCCTTTTACGAGGAGGAAAACCTTTGCCTGAACGATTCTTTGAAATCCTGGGAACAACGGATAAATCAAATGAGTTTGACATATTTTTAAACATTGACTAATGTCTCCTTTTCACACACACACACACATACACACACACAGACACACACACACACACACACAAACACACACACAGATATATATATATGGTTATATGGCTCTTGTTTTTTCATATATCCTACTACGGATATACACGTTTTCTATATTATATATTGTAGGAGTTTAGAAAACCGTGTCCCATGAGGTTTCTTCCGTCTTTCTCCTTGGCTGCGTGTTTTCTTCACCTGTTGTGATGTTTTATGCCTTTACTATTTCTTCAGCGATGACATTTACTTGTTGTGTTGGTAATTTTTTTCTACTAGCCTTTTAGCGGCAGTCGCTCTAGTCTCCCCGGCTGTGCTAGTGTGTGTGTTCCTCTTTCCATACTATGGCATTACAGACTTCTATTGAGATTTTGTGATAGCATATACCTCCTATTTCCTCTACTATGGCAGCACCCCCCCCCCCCTTCCCCATCAGAATACACGCCCGTATTG
Source organism: Penaeus japonicus (assembly GCA_017312705.2). Classification (NCBI taxonomy): domain Eukaryota; kingdom Metazoa; phylum Arthropoda; class Malacostraca; order Decapoda; family Penaeidae; genus Penaeus; species Penaeus japonicus. The sequence continues at coordinate 14,012 of BOPN01001348.1, forward strand.
GAAGCTCAAGCCTCCCTCCCCCTGGCTGCGGGAGAACATGTTCCAAACACTGCAGATGCGGAGGTACATGTGTTCACTCCTTTTAATGGACCGCCACGTGTTCTGTGTAGGTTCTCTCTTCATCGTGGGCGACATTTTGTTGGTGTGCTCGGCCCTAGCCTAGGCTGTGTGGGGTGGAGTAGAAGGGAAGGGGAGGAGGAGGAGGAGGAGGAGGAGGAGGAGGAGGAGGAGGAGGAGGAGGAGGAGGAGGAGGAGGAGGAGGAGGAGGAGGAGGAGGAGGAGGAGGAGGAGGAGGAGGAGGAGGAGGAGGAGGAGGAGGAGGAGGAGGAGGAGGAGGAGGAGGAGGAGGAGGAGGAGGGTAAAAGGGAAGAGGAGGAGGAGGAGGAGGTGAGATGAGGAGAGGAGAGGCGTAGAGAGGAGAGGTGAGGAGTATGCCCCCTCCCCTCCCCCTCACCTTCCTCCACTCTACCCTATCGGAGTCAGTATCCCTTGAACGGTCATGATGTGCACCTCTCGTGTGCGCGTGTACATATGTATGTAGAACAAAGGTTCGCGTGTATGTGATGAGAGCAAAGAGAGAATGTTTGTGTGCGTGAAGAGCGCAAGAGTTCGTCCTTGTGCGTGTGTGTAGGAGAGGTCAGGGAGCGTGTATAGGTATTTCATATCCGCGTATGTTGGTATTTAGAGCTCGTGTAGAGGTATTTCGTGTGTGTGCGTGGATGTACTCATATGTACGTGTCGGTAGATTGCGTGTACATGAGAGGTAGGGTATTTAGTTATTTGCATTATCTTTCTGTTTGTTATTTGTTAATGCGCATGTCTACAGGGTATTTATAGTCGAAGCAGAATGCAACACACGCACAAACGCGCGCGCGCGCTGAATGTATGATATACATATACACACACACTTACACATTTAAGTGTATATATATATATATATACATATATATATTTATATATACATATATATGTGTGTGTATTTATATATATATATATATATATATATATATATATATATTTAACACACACACACACACACACACACACACACACACACACACACACACACATATATATATATATATATGTGTGTGTGTGTGTGTGTGTGTGTGTGTGTGTGTGTGTGTGTGTGTGTGTGTAAACATATATTTTTTTTCATACATGTATAAATGCTTGTTTTATACATGTGTAGGACTCATTCATATACAGTGCAAAAGTACTTGATGTGTTCATCTTTCAGTTATCCTTGGCTGCATGTATAATTTTATTAATACATATTTAATTTTGAACGTCAAAAGCATTAAGTATACATCTATCTAAGCATTCTCTCAATATGGAAGTAATCCTAAATTTACGCGATTACAAATGCACGCGTACACATTAAAGTACGTGCGTACGCAATACTTCTATAAAACATGCATGTATGAGTTGATTTGTAACATATCCGTATGTGTAACTAAACTGATACATATGGACATCTACGTAAACAAATGACCGTGTATGTGTAAGTCAGACTGGACTTACGATAGACACAGGTGCGATTATACAACTGACATGTGTGAAATGGATGTACTTGTTTGACCTAGAGCCTTACTCGACCTAAGGCATCGTTCGTGAAAGGAAGAAAAGTAACATGAAATACCCAATGAAATACCGGGTTATCATTCCCGGAGTGCGTTTGCAACAAAACTCGATTTTGGTTAAACCTACAATCAAACAGGAAATTGCAAGATTATTATTTATTTATTGCCTCTTTTTGTCTGTCTTTCTGAAAGTACGAATGGGCGCGCACACATTGTATGGCTGTGTACGTGCGTGTGAGTGAGCGTGGGACGACCCATGTGTACGTCGTGAATGGCAACATACAAACGCGGCCCGGCACGACCCGGCCATCTTCCCCTGCTCGCCACCTACGTCGGCCCACAACCCTCACATTTACTCCATTTTTTTAAATTCGCGCGTCCTACCCTTTCCTCTCTCGATGGTGGGCGGAAAGGCGGTGTCACGGGTGGGCTCCCAGGTATGACAGCGAAGAGCTTGGTGACACGAGAAGAGCCGAGCAAGGCGTTGGAAAAATGGAGTCGAGGGGGCTCTTCTGAACTTCGTGTCGGGGTGGGACGGCCGGCATCGGTTTATGTGGGTAATGAGCGCAAAGTTGTGTCGTGTATTGGGTGCCGCACACTGCCATGCACGGATCTCCCGCCCGCCCACTCGCCGTTACCCCCATCCTCACGCCCACCCACACTGCGCCCACCACCTGACACCCACTCGGAAGCCACGCCGATAATGCAATCAATAACTGGTAATCAAAAGTGCTGTATGAATTAGCAGCAACGATTCCTCCTTCCCCCTCCCCCAACTGTCCGTCTCAATGCCTGGACCACGCCGCGGGGTCACCCTCTCTTTCTTTCATTGGGAATAAACCTGTTTCGTAACAATTGGTGCTTCCCGATCAACCCGGTGTCGCTCGGGATACTCTTACCAGTGCGCTTATCCGCTCATATCCACCTCATCCGAGGATCCCGGGCTCATCCCACACCCACCACGGAAGCCCTCGGCCGTCACCCATGCGACGGCAAAGCGGCGTTACGAGCTCCGGTCGAGCAGAGGTTGGCGTGGCGGTGAGCGACGGCGAACGGCGGTGAACGAGGGAGTTTTGGTAGCGGCGGCGGTAGGGAAGCAGGGCTACGAGCATACGAGAAGATGCTCAGCTCAGGCCGATCCTCCTCCTCCTCCTCCTCCTTCCTTCAGTCGGCCCCTCCCTCCCTCCCCGGCCTGAGAACACACATGATACAGACACACGCGCGCGGTTTATACAAGGAAAGTTACTTGTTCTGTCTGAGCGACTGATATGTCATGATTTTTAAACGTGCATAACGTGACGGTCATAGGGCGTGTGGGAAGACCTCATGTTCAAAACGGGAGGTAGGAGGGGGGATGTCATTCCCTTCTCCTTCAGTTGTAAATGTTCCGGGATTTCTGTGTGACGCTCATCTACTTGAATTCTTTTTTTGAAATATTTAGGAATAGATAATTGTTGTAGGTGTCTGTCCCAAAATCACGTCCACACACCTCTCGCATGACCAAAGACCTTCGCCATGGGAAGGAACCGACGCCTCCAATTATTGCCCGAAAGTGGTAGAAAATTAATGGAATTAAAAGTAATCTGAATTTGTGGAAGCTCGCAGTCTCCCGCGAACATTTGACGCGCTAAACAACAGGCGGAAATGAATATTGGCTGGTTTTTAATTCGCGCGTCGCCTCGTGTGCCACACTAGCTGGCTTTGTCATTTTGCCGCTTGTAGAACCGCATCGGGATTGCATATGCTTTCAATATATAAATTAGGTTTCGAAGTCTCCAATAACTTCAATCCCGGTCGTGACATGAATCAAGATAAGATTTGATTCCTACATTGTTTATGGCTCTGGCTTAAGGCTCTATCACGCTCTCTAGAGTAGCATCTTATATTGATGAAGGTTCTAGGCGGA
>BOPN01001348.1:45000-65000 GCA_017312705.2 Penaeus japonicus
TGTAAGTCTGTTTTTTCTGTCTCACTCCTGGCCGCTAATCTTTGATTGTCGCTCGATAACGCATGTGGGCTATTACCATCTCTTCTCCTTACTATGGCATTGCCCTTTTCAGTATGCTTTCATCCCCCCCCCCTCCCCTTTTCAGTCCTCATTCTTATCCCCACTCCCACATCCGACCCCCTCCTGTCCCCTTCCCACTCCCCTTTTCCCTATTCCCCTCCCTCCTTCCTTTCTTCCTTCTCCCCTTCTCTTTTCCCCTTCCTCCTTCCTCCCCATTCCCCTCCCTCCTTCCTCCCCATTCCCCTCCCTCCTTCCTTTCTTCCTTCTCCCCTTCTCTTTTCCCCTTCCTCCTTCCTCCCCATTCCCCTCCCTCCTTCCTTTCTTCCTTCTCCCCTTCTCTTTTCCCCTTCCTCCTTCCTCCCCATTCCCCTCCCTCCTTCCTTTCTTCCTTCTCCCCTTCTCTTTTCCCCTTCCTCCTTCCTCCCCATTCCCCTCCCTCCTTCCTTTCTTCCTTCTCCCCTTCTCTTTCCCCTTCCTCCCTTCCTCCCCATTCCCCTCCCTCCTTTTCCTTCTTCCTTCTCCCTTCTTTTTCCCCTTCCTCCTTCCTCCCCATTCCCCTCCCTCCTTCCTTTCTTCCTTCTCCCCTTCTTTTTTTCCCCTTCCTCCTTCCTCCCCATTCCCCTCCCTCCTTCCTTTCTTCCTTCTCCCCTTCTTCCTTCTCCCCTTCTCTTTTCCCCTTCCTCCTTCCTCCCCATTCCCCTCCCTCCTTCCTTTCTTCCTTCTCCCCTTCTCTTTTCCCCTTCCTCCTTCCTCCCCATTCCCCTCCCTCCTTCCTTTCTTCCTTCTCCCCTTCTCTTTTCCCCTTCCTCCTTCCTCCCCATTCCCCTCCCTCCTTCCTTTCTTCCTTCTCCCCTTCTCTTTTCCTCCTTCCTCCCCATTCCCCTCCCTCCTTCCTTTCTTCCTTCTCCCCTTCTCTTTTCCCCTTCCTCCTTCACCCCATTCCCCTCCCTCCTTCCTTTCTTCCTTCTCCCCTTCTCTTTTCCCCTTCCTCCCTTCCTCCCCCATTCCCCTCCCTCCTTCCTTTCTTCCTTCTCCCCTTCTCTTTTCCCCTTCCTCCTTCCTCCCCATTCCCCTCCCTCCTTCCTTTCTTCCTTCTCCCCTTCTCTTTTCCCCTTCCTCCTTCCTCCCCCTTTCATCCTCCCTCCTTCCTACTCCCTTTCTCTTTCCTCCTTCCTCTTTTCACCCTTTCTCCTGCCCCCTTCCCCCTCCTTATCCCTTCCTCCTTCCTCTCCCTCTCCCTCTTCCTTCCTTCCCCCTCCCTATCCCATCCTTCTTCCTATTCCCCTTCATCCTTCCTCTTCCCCTTCATCCTTCCTCTTCCACCTTCCCCCTTCCTCCCTCTACTTTCCCCCTTTCCCCTCCTCCTTCCTCATCCCCTCCCTCCTTCTTTCTTCCTTCCTTCTTCATCCCCTCTCTCCTTCCTTATTCCTCCTCCCCTTCCTTCCTCCTCCTTCCTGCTGGCCATGTGAGGACACAGTAGCCACCCCTTTTTTACGGGCAAATCCCTCGGCGTTGGGCAGGCGGGGAGGTGTCATGTGATCCTCCGCGCATGGTCAAATCAACACGTCGCTCGTCCCGCGCGGGCACTCGCTTTCCTCTCTCCTCCCGTCTCTACTCTTCTCATCTCTCCTCGCTGCTCCTCTCTCCTCCTCTATATTTTTAGATAGCAGCACTACTATAGGTAGAATATCTGCAATATCTGAAAAATATCCCCTCGCTCAACTATTTCCGACAGACGGTAGACAGGGGGTGGGGGGGGGGGGGGGGCTAAAGAAAGAAGGAAAAGTTTAGGAATTGAGGGTGGATGGTTTGGTAGATGGATGGATGGACGGTGGGTAGACGAGAAGGAACGTGATAGAGATAGGGAGGAATAGAGTGAAAAGGTGGCGAGGACTAGAAATGAAGGGGTCAGGGGCGGACCAGCAGGGACGACGAAGAGGAAAAGGCCGAGAAAGGGACTCGCCCGGACGCCCAAGGTTATTTGATCAGCAGGAGGCACGAGAATGGAATATGATTATTAAGCAAACAATCAAAAGTTATTCTCGCTCAGCAGGTGAAAGGAGGGCTTAAACCAACAGGATAATGGATAAGGGCATTGGGGTGGGATGAGTATGTCTATCCCTGTTCCTGTCTGGCAATAGCTTGGAGGAGGGAGCGAGGTATGCAGGCATAGCAGGCAGGAAGGCTTGCTGGAATAACATTCTTGAAATACCATTCTGGCACACAAAGCAGGCAGGGAAGCAGGCAAGCGTAAACACACTAACATGCAGCAGAGAGGTAGATGGGCCGAAAGAGTGAGGCACTGACATGGCCACTGGCCATGTCAGTGTCCATCCCATATGTCCTGCTTTACGCGACGTTGAAGAGAGCCGGGTGTGCTGCCTCTTCTCTTTCTTTCTCCCTTCGTTCCTTCCTTTTTTTTTCTTTTTTTTCTTCAATTTTCCCATCCTTCCTCCCTCTCTTTCTTTTTCTTCCTTCCTTCTTCCTCCCTTCCTCTCATCCTACCTTCATTTTCCTCACTTCTCTTCCTCCGATTTCTTCGTCCCTTTCGTCCTTCTGTTATTTTCTCATTTTTTGTCACCAATTTTGTGTCTTCCGAGTTCTTTCCTCCCTCGGCGGGAGGGGATGGCGAACTGAGGGTTTTGTCCTGATAGGATATTAGCAACAAAATATATTCAGGCAGATGGACAGACAGACATACAGACAATACAGAAACAAAGAATGACAGTGCAACGCCGTCGTAATCATTGCATGCCAGTATTGGTTGGCAGTGGCTAGTTGCATAACCCCGTCGGGAGCGGTTGGGGGCGGGCGGGCGTGTCCATGGCTAAGGGGGAAGGGAGGGGAGGGGATGTATGGGGTGAGTTGTGAGGTTTGGATGGATGGTTAGAGTAGAGGTTAGTGGGTGCGAGGTGGGGTGGGATGGGTTCTTGTGAGTTGGGGGAATGAAGGTAAAAACCCAGGTTCTCTTCCTCTTAACGATATCCACGTTGCATACGCGGAGGAAACGCTTTTTAAGGAAGTGGAGGACGGGATCGTCGGCGTGTTTTGTTTGTTGGTTTTTATTTTTGTCATGGAATATGTTCGCGAAAAGGGGACCGAGTAAGATGGGAAAGGAAAGAGAGAAATATGTGCATTAATCCCTGTGTGTAGGGTAGATACAGTACGTACGCGCACACATTCGCTCACGCTTCCATAAAAACATTTGAATTATTCAAAACCGTACCTCTTTCTTCATCCTCCCCTTTTTGGGATTGTGTCCGCTGTTATTGTTTGTGGAAATTCCGGCAGGTAACTTTTGGCTTTTACAGTTACATGGAATACAATTCTATCACCATCGTTGTCATTGTCATCGTTATCATTATCATCACCATCGCCATCAATTATCGTGTCATCATCATTATTATTACTTGTATTCACGTCTTCCCGCACATGTTCGAGGAGATAAATGGTGGATGCTCGGCTGGAGCGAATCTTCGGCGGATTTCCCTGGAGGAGGCTGCGGCGGTGGCGGCGGCCTTTCAGTGCATGGCGGTGTCCCCGGCGGCCGGGCCATCCCTCCCTCTCTCCCTTCCTCCGTTGTTGCTGTCCCTTTCTTACATCCTTTCCCGCCTTTTCCTCTTTCTTTTTTTATATCCTTTCCAGTTTCTTTTATGGTTTCCCATTCCTTTCCCGTTTTTTTTCTATTCCTTCCGATTCTTTCCCGCCTTTTCTCTCCCTCCTTTTAACCTTTGCTTCCTTCTATTTTTCGTTGTCGTTAATTTCTCTTTCTTTTCCTCCAAGTTTACCGCCTTTCCCTTTCTCCCCCTCTTTTATCTTCTTTTCGCCCGTATCTTCGTTTCTTGGTCCGCCCTTCTCATTTCGTCCCTTTGGTTCCTTCCTGTCATCCCCATCCATCTTTTCGTCCTTTAGTTATTGTTATCATCTAGTCCATCGTCTTATACACTTCTCCTCCCCCACCCCCAACACCACCATCCCCGCCTCACTACGCCCCTCGTTCCTCGCTTTTTGGTCCTTCCCTTGGCCTGCGTGACCCCTTCCCCTTCCCCTTCCCCTTCCCCGGGGTCCTTTGCCCTCGCTTCGTGGCCCTTCCTCAGCTGTTGTTGCGTTTTCTTGGGTGATCAGAGCGCGTCGAGACATCACCTGTAGCCCAGTTCGGCAGGTGTGTTGTGTTATGATCGGGAAAATCGCGTGGCGGGTCTCGTCGACCGCCACGTGTCACCGTTTTTATTCTTTCTTTCTTTTGTTGATTTTATTTGTTGTGTGTGGATGTGTCTGTGTGAATGTCTCTATGTCTGTGTATGTACAGTTCCGTGATTTTCGTGTGCATAATTAACCAGCTGGAAATGGTTTGTAATAACGAGAGGGAAAGATGTAATCAGTTGCGATTGAACAGCTGTGAAGAGATCAACATTTGGGAGGTGCTCATTGGAGCCACTTCGTCTTGTTAAGTGAGTTGCTTCGTTCGGCAGGTATTACGAGAGGGGGGAGGGGAGAAGGAGGAGAGGGACGAGCAGATTAACCTGTTATCCTCACGACAAGAGAAGGGAAATTCGGGGAAGGGCAATGCGACCTAGACCCCCGGAGGATGGGAAACCGGAGCAAAGAAGAAATGGGCTGAATAAAGAACACGAGGGTAGGGGAGACGGGGAAAAGAAGGAGAAAAGGAGGAAGGCAAGAATAGGATTGACATGGCAAAAGTAAGATGCTGTTGATTGGCGAGTTGAGAATCGTATAGAGCATGTCACGTGACATGAAAATAAAGTATGCATTATGTATGATTATTTTTTTCTCCATTTGCATTTCCGCATTCGTTTTGATAATCATTTTGCACACTTCCTCATTTTTATTTTTGATATTTTTTGTTATTCCGTGGAGCGTTGTTCGACCGAGGGTGTGGGTGGAGCCGCAAGCGACGGGACCGCGTGGACTCCGCCGAAGTCGCGGGGATGGCGACGGCGGGGGAGGGAAGGTGCTTTCCGCGGCGCTTCGATTTGCGTCTCGTTAGTGGCTGATTGGCAGGTTTTTAGCTCGTATTGAGGGGTTGATTGTTTTAGAATTGGAGGGGAGGGCAAAGCGTTGGCTGGGGTGGGGGTTGTTGTCGGGTGCTTGCACGTGGCGAGGGAGTGGGGAGGGAGACGGAGAAATGAAGAGGAGGAGGGAAAGAGGAACGGAGAAGGAATGAAAGCAAGAATGGGACACTGACGAGGGAAAAAAGGAATTACGAGAAAAAATAGAGGATATGGATTAATGGACGAAAAGACAGCAAGGTTACATATAACGATGCAAACGAAGAGGGAAAATGAGACATAGCAGGTTGACGAAAAGTCCAAGGATGGTGCAAAGGGAGTTTTAAAAACAAAAGGAAGGCAGGACAACGACGCAGCGGCGATATGACGGGATTTGTGGAAAAGCCGGCGGGGAGATGATGCAGCAAGCGCTCGTGGCGTCAAATTGCGATCCTTGCCCCCCCCCCCCCCACATACTTCCTCGCCTCCCTCCTCCTCCTCCTCCCTCCCCCCCTCTCCCCTCTCCCCTCTCCCCTCTCCCCTCTCCCCTCTCCCCCTCTCCCCCTACTATCCCCTCTGCCCATGGAATCTGCTCTTCCCCTCCCTCTTGTTCCCACCATTTTATATATCGGCAGCGATGGTTGTGTTTGTACATATTGTGCCGGCGCTTCTCCCTCCTTCTCCTCCTCCTCCTCCTCCTCCTCCTCCTCCTCCATCTCCTCCTTCTCCTTCTCCTTCTCCTTCTCTTTCTCCTTCTCCTCCTCCGCCTCCTTCCTCTTCTTCCTGATCCTCATTCTATCCACCCCCCTCCTACCTCTACCACCCGACCGCCGCTTACGCACTCCATTTTGTTGTCGCGTGTTCCTCCCCGTGTTCGAGTGTGGTTGTGCAGTTGGTGTGTGCGATCATTTAAGCCGAGGCTTTTTGTGAACGCTCACGCCTGCTCGCACATGGAGGCACGCACATGGAATTGCACATGCATATGGACGCGCACATGCACAAGAACGCATAGACTTACATGCAAGTTCACACGCACATAGAAGCATATACATGTAAGAGCGCGCGCACACACACACGCACACACACACACACACACACACACACACACACACACACACACACACACACACACACACACACACACACACACACACACACACACACACACACACACACAAGTAGCAACAATATCATCAACCAAATGAGCGAGCCTAGTCACTGTCTTTGTCTTGAATTCTGTATGTGTTGTAGGGCGAAGTCTGGGCTCGGTTGCAAAGGGAAGGACGCAAGAAGCGCGCGCCGCTATTGAGAAAGTGTCACGCGGTTAGTTTAGTGTCGAAGGGGAGGATGGGAGTGGGAGGCAGGGAGGGAGTATGGGAGGGAGGGAGGAAGGAATAAAGGACCAAGGGGAATGAGAGAGAAAAGGATTGAACGGGGGAGAGAGGAAGGGTGGAATGGTGGGGGTAAGGGAGGGGTGAGGAAGAATGGTGGGGGGGAAGGGGGGAGGAAGAGGCCCGCCCTTGCCTGGTTCACGGGACGCTTCTTGCGCCCCCTCTTGCCTCCCCGCACGTGGTCTGTCTTACGCACGTCGAAGCGTACTCCACACACTCCGCTAATTCCTCGGCTCCCAATTCCCGCAGTCCGCTCATTCTTCACATTCCATAGTTGCTACGTGTTTGTAATCCGTTTGTTATACTATTTCCACCTCATATTTTGGATTTTTTTAAGACTTCCATGTATCGTAAGTATATATGCCACATAGTACACACATTACACACAAAAGTACATAAATGAATTCACGGTTACCTGTTCCCAAATCCTAATAGTCTGGTCTGTAGTCCATTCGCAGGTGTTGCAAGCGTGACGTGCACATGACTCAGAAAGCACAGTGTAGGGTGACGTAAGAGCATGAACACCTGTAGGAGTGGAGAACGTGGATACACGTGCTCTCGGGTTCTCTCAGCTTGGCAACAAGGGCTCGTTGCTGCGTAATCGCTGCAATTGTTACTTGTTGTTATGGTCGCACCTGATTATCGGGTTCTGTTTGTTTATGTCGAGAGACACGTGCGCAGAATCCTGCTAATAAACAAGTAGATGGAAGCTTGTACAAGCCCAGTCGTACGCACGGACATGGCAGCAGTTTGTAGCTTTACTCCGAAGCAATATGGCATTCGTATTGTCTTTGGAGAAGTGAATTGCACCGTGTGCATGGATTCTATTTCTAGAGTTCCATAAAGTGCAAAGGTTACCTTTCCATAGCTGCACATTGTACACGGTTGATATTTCAGGATCAAAGTAGCCTACGATTGATTACTATGGCGAAACAAACGTATATTGAATTTGCTGCAAAGGAAGTGATGTTCACACTGGCAGACTCCGCTGCTTTGTGTATCGACTGAGGGATGGAGTCGTGTGATCACCAGGTCGGTATTTTGTGCGAAATGATGCTTTTCCAGTTGCTTTTGGAAATCGTGTTGTCATGATACTCTTAGGAGAAAACGCGCCAAGCGGAAGTTCAGTTTCTGTTAGCAAGCGGGATGTATTTCTCGACGGCTTTGCTCGCTCGGTGTACAAGCATGCGTGTTATGTGTGGCGTAGCAAGTGATTTAGCATTGATTCGGCGTGTCCGTGAAGTGGCAGCTGGTGACAAGGAGTGGGGGATAGTACTTACGGTCCCTGTACTTAAGTTTGTGCTTCGATGCCCTGATTTGACCCAGTAAGCAATTTGTGTTATGCAATGAGGGCAATTAGGCTAATAGTGAATTTGTGAGACTACCCTAGTACTTGTTATTGTATTGTTTTTTTACATTTATTTGTATCACCCTAATTTTATCACCCTTACTTACGGTGCTTCACTGTCCCCTTGCAGACCCCAAATGGCAACGTGGAGGCCAAGGTGATGTGCTTCTACAGACGGCGGGACATCTCCTCCAACCTCATCATGCTGGCAGACAAACATCAGAGTAAGTACACAGCACGTGGTTTTCTTTCTCCGTCCTTCTTACTTTTCTTCTATAGTTCGCTTATGCATTTTTTTTTACGGTTTATCACACACACACACACACACACACACACACACACACACACACACACACACACACACACACACACACACACACACACACACACACACATACACACACATACACACACATACACACACACATACACATACACACATACATACACATACACACACACATACACACACACACACACACACACACACACACACACACACACACACACACACACACACACACACACATACACACATACATACACACACACACATACACACACACACACACACACACACACACACACACACACACACACACACACACACACACACACACACACACACACACACACACACACACACACACACACACACACACACACACACACACACACACACACACACACACACACACACACACACACACACACACACACACACACACACACACACACACACACACACACACACACACACACACACACACACACACACACACACACACACACACACACACACACACACGTAGACACGGACACGACTCACGGCGTAATATCCGTAACCTTGACGTAATACACATCTCGCAGTCAAACGGCATGACTGCTGTCATCAACACCCATTGTCGTTGCTCTCCGTGTCATCGCCTGTCATGCCCGCCTCATTGGCGCAGTCATCGCCTGCTTCTCTCTGTCAGTCTCTTTACTCTGTTTATTTTGGGCTCTATTTCGGTATCCATTTATCCTAGTATTCTGAGGAGAGAGAGAGAGAGAGAGAGAGAGAGAGAGAGAGAGAGAGAGAGAGAGAGAGAGAGAATATCACATGTTCATCAGTACACTGAGTATTGATTCCGTTACCCCCTCCCTCCCCCCCTCCCTCTGACCTCCCGAAGCGGAGGATCTTTGACCCCCCCTCCCTACCCCTTCCCCCTTCTCCGGCTCGGTGACCAGGGGGGGTCTGGCTGGTAGCTTTTTCAAGATCCTTATCACCTATAGAAGATGACGGTGAAGGAATCTACCTTTTCTCTTCCTATCTTACGTATCCACTTCTCGCCACCCTTTCCCCCTTTCCTCTTTTCCGCTCCCCATCCCCTGTTACCCCTCAGCGTCATCATCCCCCCTCCCTCTTTCCCTCCCCTGTGGCCCCCCTCTCTTGCCCCATGACGAGCGGGGCGAAGAGTAAAAAGAAGACCCCTTCTCGGTCCCCCGTAGATTTTTATTTTTTGTCAACCGTACAGCACGGCAAGTTTCAGAAGCACCGGCCGAAATCATGGTTTTTGATGATTACGAGCAATATTATGTCTTCGTATGTTTTATTTGATCAAAGATGAACGAATGAAAAAAAGGAAGCGGAGGCAGGAGTAGAGAGAGCATGATGATTGGAGAAGGAGAGAGAAAGAGAGAGAGTGCTAGACCACTGCGCCAAATCCCCCAGTGCGAATGATAAAGCGGTCGGTGTCACGCCATTTATCGGCGATTTCGAATTTTGCCTTCTTTTTTATTAGATAATTTCCTCTCCCCCCCCTCTCTCTTTCTCTCTCTCTCTTTTCTTTCCATGTATCCACTATCGCCTTTGTTCATCTCCTCCTTTTCTCTTCCTCTCTTCCATCGCACACGGGATTCGCCGCCTCGAAGGAACACGGTCTTGAAGCCATTTGCATTTTCATTTGTGTGTCCCGTTGGGCCGATTTATGAGAATCATTCGGAATTAGGATACGGGGAAGAGGGGGGGGGGGAGAGGAGATGAGGCAGGGGGATAGGGCTGGGGGTGGGGGGCGGGGGGAGTGGTGGAGATGAGACAGGGGGACCGGGGGGAGGGGGGAGTAAGTGGCTGGAAGGATTGGAGGTAGTGAAGAAATGGGGTGGGGGAGGGGGTAGAGAGAAGGGGGTGGGGGGGGGGGGCGTGGAGTAATGCTGAGAGTTTTTCTTATTTTGGTATGGGGGGGGGGGTGATGGTGGAGGGGAGAGAAGAGGGTTCATGGTACAAGGACTGGGGGAAAAGGATCTTTCTTATTTCTTGTTTCGCTTCCTATTCCTCTTCCTCTTCTTTTTCCTCGCTATCATCAACTCCTAATCTTAGGCAGTGATAATACAATAATAATGACAACAGTCGGTGATAATAGCAATGACGATACATAAACACGGACAATGCAATAAAGTGATAACTGGGAGCCATTGGTAATACCATGTATGTGTGTGTGTGTACAGTATACATACATACACACACACACACACACACACACACACACACACACACACACACACACACACACACACACATACATATACACCGACACATATATATTGCATTTATTAGGATGCTTTCCTTATTCACTCACTCGGGCATCCATTTCCTCCAAGCATTTGTTTGTGTCACAATCCGTTATTCAATTTTCTCTCATTTTTTCTTGGTTATAGTGCTCACACAGTCGCGCGCACGCACACTCACTCACTCACTCACTCACTCACTCACTCAGCTTCATTAAAGCGGGTCGAGAAGGGTTGGGGGAGGGGGTGTTACCTAAGACAAGGTAGTGGGAGCTGTTTGGATCTATACTTCTTTATATTTCAATAATATAGCGTGGGCTGGGGCGGCGATGTCACGTGCTGGTGTAGATGTTGCGTGCTTTACTTTTCGATTGCTTTAGCCGTCTGTCTTATTCCTTTCTTCCTATTTATCCATTTCTCTCTATATTGTTATCGCTTTCCTTCTTTCCCTAATTTCCGTCTCTCTTGTCCAATCCCCTCAGTTCGTGGATTATTCCCACGCGCTCTCCCTCTATCCCCCCCCCCCGTCTCCCTTCTCTCCCTTTCTCTCCCTTTTCCTCTCAGTACCCCTGTAACATGACGTGTAGTGACATGCTTGTTACGTTTGACTCACCCCCCCCCCCCTGCACAACCTGTCCACCTCCCCTTCCACTCCCCTATCCCCCCTAGTCTTCTACATTGCGCATATGCAGTCTTCTTTCGATGTCGTTCACCTACCCGCGCGATTGATGACATAAGCTCATGGGTGGGAGGGTTTTAGGGAGAAGAGGGGAGGAGAGAGTAGAGAGGGGAAAGGGGAGGGAGAGGGGAAAGGGAGGGGAGGGGAGGTGGAAGAAAAAGGGGTTTACGGGAGATTTTGGCAAGTTTAACGCGACGAGAAGAAACCGATATAAAACATAGGTCCAGAAATAGGCGTCAGCAGGGCGGCGGCCATCACCCCCACCCCCCACAATCACCTCTCTCACCTCTCGACCCCACTCCCACTATCCTTTGCTTGCTTGATCATTAACCCTGTGGATGATGGATAGATGGATGGGTGGATGGATTGAGTCTCTCACCTCTTTCTTTTCGCTCTTTCTCCTCTCTCTCTCTCTCTCCCTCCGTCCCTCCCTTTCTCTCCCCTCTCTCTTCTCTCCCCTCACTTTTATTGTCTCGCTGACCATATTGTCACTGTCCTCCGGATTACCCCCCACCTCCCCTCTAACCTCCCACCCCCATACTCCCATCGAGTTAGGTATGTTTGGGAGGAGGGGGGGAGTGATATGGAGACTCCCCTCCTCACTCTCCCCTCTTACCCGTCCTCACTCCTGTATCCTCCCACACCCCCTTGCCCCGCCAGACTCCCATACCCACCCACACCCCCTAACCCCTTCATCTCCCCCTAACCCTCTCACACACCCCAATCCCCCCCCCCCTACACATCCCACGCCCCAATCCCTCCGTCAACCCCCACACTCCCTTACCCCCTCACCCCCTTACCCCCTTACCACTCTCTCCCCCTTACCCCCTTACCACTCTCTCCCCCTTACCCCCTTACCACTCTCTCCCCCCCTCTCTCCCTCCTCCCCACCCCCGGCCGCCCCAACCTTTGACACCGGACGCCCAATGTTATGTTTCGATTCCGCTAAAGGGGAATCCACCGTTTGAGCTCCGGGTCGGCGTGTGTGCTGTGTCCTGTGTTGTGTCACCGTGGTCGTCGTCGGTGCTGTGTGCGCGCCCTGCCGATTAGCATGTCCGGTGAGAAGTGGTTTGTGATGGAGAGAAAAAGAGGGAGGGGGACGGGCAGAAAGACTGAAGGAGGGAAGCGAGGGGAAGCGATGAAAGGGAAGGGAGGAATGTACATGCTTGTGTATATGCGAGTGCGGAGTTGGTAGGGAGCAGAAGTGGGTAATTGGCAGTAGCAGAGAGAGGGAGTCCGGGACCGGCGTGATTTGCCTGGGTCGTGCACGGAGCAGTTTGATGATAATCTGGAGCATAAAATGTGTGGCGGTGAAGAGGGCGGCCGAAGAAGTGGAGCGAATCAGCATATAGATTGCACGAAAGCGTTGCTGTTGGACTGTTATTCTTGGTGCCCTCCCCCCGCCCCTCTTTCTCTCTCCCTCCTTCCTCCTCGCCATTAGTAGGTGGTGGGCACAACCTATCTTCTTTTTCTCTCTCCACCTTGGATTTCTTATCCGTGTCTCTCCCTCCTTTCTCTTCTCCCTCCCGACTCCCACGCTTCCCCAGGTGGTAATGAGTATCAAAGGAAGTGGTAGGACGCCACACCATGGGTACCGGGGACTAGCAGGGAAGGAAGGTTCTGAGGGTTGTTTAGAGCGGGGGGGGGGGGGGGGGGTAGACGTCCCTAAAGTATCAGCCAGCGTCACAGGTGCGATTATCAAAGGCAATCTCATTTCCTTCACCTTTACTGCTTTTTTTCTGTCCTGCCCTGTTTCCCCATCTCTGCGTTTATCTTCTAAGGATCTGGCGCGTCCCAGGTGAGCTGTGTGTGAGCGCGCGCGCCTGGATGCGGCACTCCAGCCGCCCTTGACCTAGCTTGTTCATTCACCTCCTCCTCTAGTTCCTTGCCCTCGGTCTCTCCCTGCCTATTTCCCTTCCCCTCTCGTCCGCCCACCCGCCATCGCGTCCTGCTTCGTTCTCCATTCTTTCGTCCGCCCTCATTTTCGCTTCGCCTTCGTCTCCGCGTGTCTCTTCCCCTCAGCTGTTGCTTTCGTCTTGTTATTTTAGTTTGGTCTGATTATTTGTCACCATTTTATGTACGTAATATGGCTCATTTGGAAGGGAGGGAAAGGAAGGGAAGGGGAGGGGAGGGACAAGTGGAAAGATGTCAAGAGTTAGGGTTGACGGTGGCGCTGTCAGGGTCAAGGTAAGGGTGACGAAGCCAAGGTCAAGGTAAGGGTGAGGATGGTGTTAGCCAAGGTCAGCGCTTTGTGTATGTATACGTGTTTGTTTTTTGGTTTGATTTATTGGCGTTTATGTATGTATGGATGCAGGTTTGCGTTTTTTTTAATTAGTGTTATTTTAGGCGTCAGTGTTTGATCGCCGTATTCGATTGGCCGAGTGTGTCCCCTCGCCCACCCCCATCCCGCCCGTTGCCTTCGCCAGCGCGCACATTTTGTTGGAATTTACATTGGCGCCGCGGAAACTTTGGTTAGTCCTGCCTCCCAATCTCCCCCACCCTGCTCTCTCCCCTCTTCTCCCCCCTCCCCCGCACCTCTCCAGCCGCTCTCTTTGCCCCCCACCCCACCCCACCCGTGCAACCCCTACTCGCCAAACCAAGCTGCCGCTAAACTTGTTCCTCTCCCCTAATCCCCCTCCCACCCTTGCCCCCCCGCCAGTGTTACCCTTTCTCGCCAATTTTACGTCGCGCCAAAATGCTGCCGCTGAAACCGCCGCTGTGGTGGTAGCAGTGGTGGTGGTAGTTGTTGGAAGTAAAATATATGGAGGTGGTGTTCACCACTACCGGCACCCTTCTTCCTGCCATTTCTGCTACTATTCGCATTACCGCTGCCGCCACAACTGCTACCATTGCCGCTTTCACCTCTATTCCGACCGTCGCCATTCCCGCTGCGTCCGCCTTTTGTTGTCCCGTTCTCGCCGCGTCCGATTTGCAGACACCGGCGAGGCTATCAGGCCGCGCGAGGAGGGCTGGCGGGCTGGCGGGCTGGCGGGCTGGCGGGGGCGGTGCCACTGACTTCGGAAGCCACTCGCGGCGGGACGGACGCTTGGAGGGCGGGCAGGCCGGAAGCGGAGCTGGGATTTGGATAAGTTGGGGATGGCAGAGAGATGGGGGGGGGGGGGGGTGAAAGAAGTGAAGAGAAAGGGGGAGGGAAGGAAAAAGAAAGGGAGGGGTAGGGAAAAAAGGGAGGGACGAGAGATGGAAGGTGAAGATGCTGAGACGGGGGGGAGACAATGGAAGGACGAAAGAGGGAAGTGGGGAAAAAGAAGGGAAAGATTGGGGAGGGGAGGCATAAAAAAGAGGAAAAGAGGGAATGTTCGAAATGGAAGGAAAGAGAAGAAAAGAGAAGATCCAGAACAAGAAAAGGATGAAAGCAGAGGAGAGTAGAGGTGTGACATGCACATACTTCTTGTCTACTGGATTGATGAGAAGGCGGAGCTTGTTGGTATGTTTATGGGCAGGCAAGATTATGTGGGCAATGCCTCGCCTTCATTGATCGCAGGCACTTCACGGAAGAGTGGGAGGGCGAGAAATGAAAGGGAAGGAGATGAAGAAGGAGAAGCTGATGTGGAAAGGGTAGGGGGAAGGAGGAGGAGGAGAATGAGGAATGTTAAAAAGGAAGGGGAAGGAGAAGATGGAAAAGGGGGGGTGTAAAGAAAGCGGAAAACGTGGAATAGAGAGAAGGAAGGAAAAGGGAAGGAGGAGAAGAATAATTGGATAGGGAAAAGGGAAAGGATGTTGGTTTGAGGCCGATTGCCTTATTCAGATGGTGTACGGCATGGGCTTCAGTGTGTGTGTGTGTGTGTGTGTGTGTGTGTGTGTGTGTGTGTGTGTGTGTGTGTGTGTGTGTGTGTGTGTGTGTGTGTGTGTGTGTGTGTGTGTGTGTGTGTGTCCATTTGGAACTGAATCGCACCATCTGTACAGGGCATCTCGAGGGATGGGTAGGAATGGGGGGTAGGTGATGGTGTCTGTCTGTCTTTGTGTCTGTGCACGCGCGCGCAATATAAAGGCGGACATGTCGAGGCTCTGGCCGTGGGTAGGGGCGGGCGAAAGGAGAGGCCGGCTAGGGGAGTGATACACTTTAGGTTGGGTTAGGTTAGGTGGTGCGAGTCGAGCCGAGAGTTCCGTTTGAGGGGTTAGGTGCAGAGGGGAGGGAGGGAGGAGAGGCAGGAAGGAAAGAAAAGGAATGTGGAAGAGGAGAAAATCAGTACCACTGAGAAGAGAAAGGGAAAAGGAGAAAGAGAATGGATGGAGTGAAGTGAGCTAATTGGGGATGAGGAAGTAAACGAAGCGTAGCGAAAGGACGAGAAGGAAGAAAAAGAAAGGAGCCACCGAGGTGTTTTGTGACCAAAAGGAATGGAGGGAAAAGCTACAGACCAAGGGGCACCCTCGTACTACTTACTACTATTACAATTTTTCTTTTCTCCTCTCCTCTTCTCTCGCTTATTTTTTTTCTCACTCTCTCTCCGTGTCCTCCCTCCTCCCTCCCCTCCTCTTCTCCCTTTTCTACCGATCCCTCGTCCCTTCTCTTACTTGCCTTTACTTCTTTTCTTCCTCATCCGAACCTCTCTGACATTCTTGTCATTCCTTCCCCTACATTACTATCTCCATCCTCCCTTTCCCTTTTTCCTTGCCGTTTCTTACTTATTCCTTAATCCTTGGTTTTCCTTCTCTCATTTAATTTATCTTCTGTTTCTCACCACTCTTCTTTTTCACAGCTTCGTTATATAATTGCGACAGAAAGGAGCGCTTTCGTGTGAACAATTCGTTGGGCAAATTATAGACAGTTGAGTGTCTGTTGTTTTTTAACTCGCATCCAACAAGTTACTTTTGCTAGACAAAACGTGTGCGCGCTTTTGAGAGAGAGAGAGAGAAGGGGGGGGGGGCAGGCGCAGAAGGAAAAGAGTGTGTGAGTCAGCGTCTGTCTTCCTTTGTTGTGTTTGTTTGCCTGTCTTCCAGTCTCTCTCTTTCTCTATGGCTATGTATATGAGAATGAGTGAGTGATAGTGTTGGAGTGTAAGTGAATGCCGTGCACAAGTTTGGCCGAGTGATCACCTTTGTTGCTCACATTACCGGTGCAAGGGTCGTTCACCCTCCTCCCTCCCCTCCTCACCCCTCCCATCTTACCCCAACCCCATCCCATCCCCAACCTACCTTCTCTCTCTCTCTCTCTCTCTCTCTCTCTCTCTCTCTCTCTCTCTCTCTCTCTCTCTCTCTCTCTCTCTCTCTCTCTCTCTCTCTCTCTCAATCATTCTCTCATTCTCTCTCTCTGCGCCCCCACGTCTCTTCCTCTCTCACCCGTGTCACTCCCTCGCACACTTTTCGCACTTAAGTTAGGTCTACCTTTCGGGAGGAAGAGGGAACCGCAGAGACGGGAACATCCTTTATCAGACAGCGACGCGTCCTGTCGTTCTCGCCCCCTCCCCTCCCCTCCTCCTTTCTGTGCCATCTATATCACTCTCTCTGATGGTGCAGGCTTGGCTCATCTGCCGTCTTCCTGCCTTTCTGCTTACATCCCCCCCCCCCCCGCTCGCATCAACCCTCTCTTTTCACCCCGTTTTCTTTCCTATCTTCTCTCTTACCTTCCTTCCCCTTCCTCTCTCTCTCTTCTCCCTTCCTTTGATTTCTCTCCCTTTCCAATACCCTCCCGCTCTCCACACTTCCCCCTCTCTTACCTTCAGCCTTCTCTTCTCTTCCTCTCACTCCCAGAGCTCTCTTTCCCCCTCTTCCTCTTCCTCTTCCTCTTCCCCATCTAGTATTTGACTTACTCTTCTTATCCTTCTCTCACATGTTCCTTTGCTTCCTACTTCTTGTCTTCATGTCCATCCTTGCTCCCTTCTTTCTCCTTCCCGTCTATCACATCTTTTTCTCGTTTTTCTTCTTACTTTTTTTTTTGGTTCCATTCGTACAAATCGCCCTGACTCCCTGATATTCTCTCTCTCGCTCTCCTCCTCTCTTTCTATCTCATTTTTTCTTCTCTTTTCCTTTCTTTCTTTTTTATTTCTCTTTCTCTTTCTATTTCCTCCTCTTTCCTCCTCTTCCCTCTCCCTCTTGCCCCTCTCCTTCCCTTTCCCTTCCCGTTCCTCTACCCAGTTTATATATTTTATCCATTTTGTCCCCTTCTCTCTCCCCACTCCCTCCCACCCACCCTTTCCCCATCGACCCCTCTCTCCCTCCCACCCACCCTTTCCCCATCGACCCCCCTCTCCCCCATCGCCACCCTCCCCTCCGTTGCGGTGGGAGGGCCGTGTTACCCCCTAACCGCCGCCGCTTGCATTTCCATGCACGCACACCCCATGATGACATTTGGAAACTCGCATCAGCAATACATTTTTTTCGCTCTCTCTCTCTCTCTCTCTCTCACTCTCTCTTTTTATGGATGTTTAAAGTTGAACTTTTACTCGCCTTAACCCTTTTTGTTGCGCCCGTGATGGTGGCGTGGGCACTGTTTTGGTGTGGTGTGTATTGTGTAGTTGTAATCATATTTGTTTTTGTTTGTGTGAGTGTGTTTGTTTGTATCTGTTATTGTGTTTGTGTCTGTTTCTGTGTCTGCATCTTTCTTCCCATGTCTGCATGCAGAATGTGTGCATGCATAGACAAATACTAATCTTTTAATGTTGAACACGGTGATAACGATATAGTGGTGTGATAACTGCAGGTTGCAACTGTGTGTAGTTCGATAGATTGTGGCGTTGTGCGTCCGTAGATTGCGTTGTTTGACTACAAGGTCAGGGCCATTTACTCCCCCTCTCCTTACCTCTCTTCTTCCCTTCTTCCTCCCTGCTCCATCTCCTTCCTTCCCTCCCCCTATTTTTTTCTTATTCCTCTTTTCTTTTTGCATCCAATCACTTTTTTTTACATCCTTTCTTCTTTAATTTCGCAGTTTTTTGTGTTTGTGTTGGTCTGTGTGTGTATTTGTGTATGTATACGTGTATATGTATGTATTTATGTATGTATATGTATATTTGCATGTATGTATGTATGTATGTGTGTGTTTGTGGGTATGTGAGAGAAAAAATAATTAGCTCGCTCATCTCTTAAAAAAATGCCCAATGTTATTTACATCACACAAAGATGAAAATGGCATAAAGGCACAGAGTGTAGAAAATTCGAAGGAAATTTTAATGCTTTGATTATATTTTCATGATGAGTCGGCGATGTTCTTGTGCGTTTTCATCACATCCGGTTTATGTAAGCATGTAGGTTTGTTTTTCGAAAGCTTGATCTTATTACTTGCTGAGTGAGTTGTGCCACCCCTCCATGCCCCCGTTTACCACCCATGTTGATTTATCAGTTATAGGGATGGGTAGGTCGGATTTTTTTTTTTGACAATCGGGGAGAAGAGGGAACGAAACTAGGCTCGCGGTTAAGCTTGTTTGTGCCCGAGTCCCACAATTCGTAAGAGGGATAGAGAGAAGGCGGGAGGGAGGGAGGGAAGGGAAGAGACGTGAATTGATGCAAATAGATAGTATAGGATGACCTTAAAGGTCCTTGAATACATTTCATCTTTCAGGCATTGATCGTCTCCAAGGTGACTCTGTGGGAAATTAATTAGGTGGAAAACTTTGTTTCTAGAATGCTTTGTCTCCACTTCTGGGGGGGGGGGTGTCTTCTGTGATTTCATTACTTCTCTGCTACATGGTCGCCTTCCCTCCAACTTACTATTTCACTCTTGCACTCGTAACCACACATGCGCGCATATACTACGAACAAAAAATCTATCAGCCTATTACTATGCGTACCTCCATCTGTGTGTGTGTGTGTGTGTGTGTGTGTGTGTGTGTGTGTGTGTGTGTGTGTGTGTGTGTGTGTGTGTGTGTGTGTGTGTGTGTCTGTCTAGTCTATTGGTGACGCGTCTGGATCACTTGCTTGACTGGGAGTTGGAGGAGTGGGGACCTGGGGGGATGAGTGCCAGCTCACAATGGAGATGGTGTCAGCAGGTGGCTACGCTCGGCGTAGTTTGATACTCCTTTGCGGTGTATATGTGATTTGTTGTTCGTCTTGGTTATTTCTAAAACTCATCTTACGTCATTATCGCCATGATTAGACAACTTCGCAGTATCACCCTTTGAATATCTTAGATTTCTCTGACTGAATGAGTGTCTAAGTAAGGAAAAGTGGCAGATTAGGAGCGTCAGTCAGTCAGGCATTCAGAGAGCTAGAACGTCAGTTAGTCACAGTGACACCGAGAAAAAAAAGCAGAGAGAGAATCGGCTTATAGTGGGAACGACATTTGACCTTTCGATTCCAATGACCTGGTGATGAATTTGCGTCGGGATGAGTATTGACGGACACGCGTGACATGACGCAGCGTGACTAGGGCGTGATGCGAGAGTGGGCGCCGTCAGTTGCCGTCACCGTCAAATCAAGAGTCAGAAACCGGGAAGGACATGGGATGGGGATGGCAAGGAGGATAAGGGGAAGGATGGAGAAGGAGAAGTTTAGGTGGATAGAAAGTCTGGAATTTCAGACCGTGTGTTCGCCGAAGTTGCGTTTCAGCGGAACTCCTTTTCGCCCGCCCGCTCCGAGGACATGTTGGCGAGCGGTGATGGCGAGCGAATCAGTTAGATGAGGAATCGTGCGGGCGGCGATATTGACAGCGAGAGCACTCGCTCTCCGCACCTTGTTCCAGGCTAATTGTGTTGTTACACGCTCTGTCCCTCTCCTTTCGTTCTCTCTCTCTCCTCTCCTCTTCTTCTATCTCTTTCCTCTACTTCTCTCTCTCCTCTCCTCTCCTCTCCTCTCCTCTCTCTCCCCCCCCCCTCTCTCTCTCTCTCTCTCTCTCTCTCTCTCTATATATATGTATATATATATATATGTATATGTATATGTATACGATTTGACTCTCCCCTTCTCTCTCCCCCTCCCTCCCCCTCCTCCCCCTCATCTACTCCGGCTCTCCCTTCCTGCAACGCATCGAAGGGTCGCGCAAACGCAAGCACAGTCGCTTATCTCGATCACCTTTA